>CM073779.1:71226955-71533303 GCA_037158775.1 Hetaerina titia
CAACTTTATCAGAAGCGAAGAAAGAGATAGAGTGAGAGAGCTATATGTGAGGTCAGTGGTGCAGGCTCGAGAGGGGGAAATCGTAATAGGGGCTGTTTCATTTATATTTATTACCCTGAATATCGGCTTCAAAAGAATGATGTCGTCTTGGGAAATCTGTTGCCAACGAGCGTGCATCCCCCAACCAGTGCTGCGTTACAAACTCCAAAGCATGTTTCAGTCCTGCCTCTCCAAAGAAAGAAACGAACAGGGCACGCATGGCAGGCTACGACTGCCTAAGGAATTTGAACTAGGCATCTACCTCTATTACGTCTCGGATGGCGGGGGGGCAGGGGAGGGGGACATATTATTTTACGTTTTTTCACGGCAATGTATTACAAGCATTTCATAATGAAGTAACAACGAAAATAAATCCTATATTTAAATATTTATACTACATGTTTCTCTTGTTTATCTGATGAAGGAAAGGGGAGAGCGTCTCCTTCAACACGGAGCTTTCCCTTGATATTTTCGCTGAGAAACACTGCAAGAAGTGGTGGACGGTTCATCCCCCTTGGCAATAAACTTTATTGTAAAAGAAAGATTTGGGAGAATGGAGAAATAGAGTTTTTTGCTAGCAAGAATATAATACTGGTAGAAATGAAATGAAAAGATGCCCATCTGAGCTTCATTGTAGAAAGTCATTAATCAAACGGTAAAGAATTCTCTTCAGCTCACCAAGGAAGTGAGTGAGAGAGTAATATTACTCTGAGCCCCGAATATTTAACAGGTTAACCGCAATCTGTGCTGTACGCTTTTCAAGTGGGGATGAGACGATTCGATATATTTCACGAAGATTTCCGAAAGGAAATGTTTGGTTCGCGTCCGTGGAAACCAAAAGATAAAGAAACACTTCCATCAATTGAGGAAAATTTCACACAATCCTCCCGCTAACCCCTCCCCCGGATCAAAGAAACCAGAGAAACAATTTTCCGGAGGCTTCCCTTCTAGTGTCTCCACAATCTGTCGTCTGGACACGCCCCAATAAGTCCGTCCGCTTCCTCCGCGATGCGTCTCATCCCCTCACCGGCATCCGCCACTCGTAAGCTCCGTCATAGAAGAGGGTGTGTTACCATCCATCTCAAGGGGCCTCCCCGAGACATAAGATAACTCATGCGAACTAGCGGAAACCTTACTACATCTTTTTTTTTGTCAAACCATTAAACGAAGAAATTTAATGGAATATGTACGAACAACTACGATTAAATTTAAAATGACTCGTGTAACGTTGGCGTGTATACGAGTACCTATTGAAAGCAAGAGAACAGTGTGAGATTTGAAACGGTGGGATGATCTCGAGTCTCGAAACGTATTTCGAATTTTCTGGTAGTACTTCTCAACGACATTCATATTTCATCACACTCTCTGGTGTATAAATAAGTATTGACACTCGTTTTTGAGATTCTAAAGATTATATCCTCGGAATTTGTTTTTTGCGTGAATGTTAATGTACAAAATGGCGTCCTATGGTTATATTCAATGAATTATTTCTTTGAAACTTCCGGTTTAAATGATCACGAATCTATCAAATTATTAATGTTTCAATTGTGTATTACAGGATTTAGTGATTTTATTCTGCGAGTTATTAGATTGGGCCTATGTGACACCAATCTGACTTGGCGGTTCAAACCGTCATTCGTGCCCATAACAGTTTTACGTTATGTGTTTTAGCTAAATATTTTTTTACTCATTAATATTGTATTCGTAATTAAATTAATAAATTTTCGGCCGCAGTAGTGGCGGAGTAATGTCCTCGTCTGCCAATCCAAGGGCCGTAGATTCGATTTCCGCCTGAGTGGGTTTTCATCTATCTAGGACTTGGGTGTTTGTAATTTTGTCCATAGTTATCTATACTAGGAGTCCGATTTAAAAGGCCAAAAAGTGCTATTTTAAAACTAAGGCTAAATATAAAAATTACTTTAAAATGAAAAAAAGTAACGACAGAATGTAAAGAAGAGAGAAAGAATGAATACGGAACTGTCAAGGCTAAATAACTTCAGATCGATTGCTTATGGTTCAGGAATATTTAGAGACTATTAATCATTAACGTATGCAAAAGATATTTTTTCTTTCTTCAGAGAATGGGGTTGTATTATTTGTTACTGACTGAAACAAAGCAAGTCTCGATGTTAATAATGCCCATGGTGCTAAAGTCAGCCCCACATCTTAGGTGAGACCCATAGGTCTTTCTTTTTTACAAAACTCTATTCATGCATCACCATCAGTTTCCGTCTCTACTACCAACAGAAAATTTCTTAATAATTTACGCAATCTAAAATTACTTTAAAAACCTTAATCCATTAAGGTAATTTTCGTGCTTGTAGTAATTTTATAACCAGGCTTGTACGCATCAAGAATTATTATTTGTATCGATACTCTGCGAGAAAATGTATTATAAATATCGTCTAACACAATAGCGACTTCCAATGCTTATAATCCCACGGCGTCACATCGTCGCATTGGATTGGATCGGACATATTTTTACAGTTATACGATGGCTCACATTGTCATGCTTTCGTCAATCACATTCAGATCAATTTTGACTTCCACATATACTTTAAATTCTTCTTCGTGTCAAGGGTCTATTTTCCTCCTAAAATATAGGTTTAGTTCGACTTATCGTACTCTTCCTCGTTTTGTGGCATGAATCAAATCATCGCCTCGAATGTTCCGTGCCTCAGGGGTGGTGGGTAGGGAAATCGAATTTTAAGGTTCGCCCCAGGGCTCGGTGACGAGGTGATATTTTCGAGGAAAAACGCCAAGTTTTTGCCGTTCCTTTCCCGACTTGAAGACGTCAGAATTGTGTTGCGGAAGTTAGATTTCGCGTCGCGGTGGAAGGATCCATCCCTAGCGGCACGAGCGAATGAATTAATAGGGGGCGGTGTTGGCGTCGCCAACTCTGCTCCTCCCGCCCACCTTCCCCCACGTGCATGCAATCTAGGAGAGTGGCCTACCGGAATCCGTCCTCTCCTTCGCCCAGCGCTCCTTTAACCAGCCGAAAGATCCCGGTCTGCCAAACCCAAAACCCACCTTCTCTTTCCGGCCGTCCTCCTCACCCTTTCCTTCCCCGAGGCGTCCGTCTTTCGCTTTCAGAATACTGTGCCGTTGTCTCATTTGGAGGAAGTGTTTTGCGGGACTCACGGGGATGATTCCGGTCGCACACTCATCATGTCTAATCCGCGGGGGCGTTCGAGGGCTTGACGCACTACCTGATTCAGTATCCAAATTCGTGGCTGAAACCAGAACACTAAACAGTACATAATACACAGAACCGGGAGCGTCCTTTTTAAAATGGTCGTCAGAATTCCCGAAGCCTTTCAGGTTCAGAGAATTATGTGATAATGCAATAAAAAGCTTTGAAAGGTATTTAGTTGCTATCATAAAACTTCGCAATGTTTATTAAAGTTTTCGGGTTCTTGGTTCATGACGCATTCGAAATATGCATTCCCCAAATACTGGAGCTCTGGCCCCTCCTATCCTATGAAATACACCTGAAGTATCTCTTTCTCTCTACATACATTCACATAATATTTTAATTGAAGTCAATATATGCGTATATAAGGCGTGATGGTAAGGATGATACAAAATAATGACGATCACATTTTTACAAACAGGCATAACCACCCATTTCATAGGAACGAGGTTTCTATTGGTAAAAAAGGTGGTTGTGTCACGGAAAATTTCAAAGAGCAAAGTTGAGGGTGTCCTTTTTTTTGGGTCTTATGGCATTGACAAACCTGTGACTATGCTTATGTATTTATACATATCGAAAGTCGGAGGTTTAAATCCAGATCAGAGGAACTATTTTTCCTCTTGTGACATTTGCGTGTTTCTATCATATTCCTTATATCCATATGATTGTGAATATATATTACTTGAATGAATGTCTGACAGATTTGAATAACAGTGTACACCCAATTAGCACTAACGAAAAAACACAGAGACACACACACAAATAAAACTCACACGTATTCTGAATTTTCCGTGGCAAAACCACCCCTCTCAAGGAAAAGAACAGTCGTATTTAAAGGTGGTTTTTCACAGAAAATTTAGATACAGTAGTTTCTCTGTGCTTTTGTTCGCTAGTGCTTTCTTGGTGTTCATTTTTTTTAAACACCACCAATTTTCCACCGATGATGCGGAAGTACTCACGAGAGCAATATAACTTTTGGACGGCACAATAGAACACAGAATAAAACAGATAACATGGAAAAGGACACTCACACTGTAGATGATTTAAGCTTTCGGCCTACTCCGAGGCTTTCTTCAGGTCAGACTGAGAGTCTGACCTGAAGAAGGCCATTATTGAAATTTAAAAATTTCAATAATGATCTGGACCCACAGAGGGCATCAGGTATCTTTGTCCAACTGACGGACCAAAAAGCCTTTTCGTTAAACTTTCCCGTCTAGCTATTAAATCTCTACTCAGACAATGGAATGCTGAGCTATTCTCTTGACACTATGGGACATTGGTATCGTATGGTTAAGTGAGATGATGACTGGTGTCTGATTCTTTTGCCAATAAGCTTCATCCCCTAGCGATTACTCCGGGTCGTTTTTGCGTCAAGTTCAACACTTCCCGCCACGCGGCGTGATACACGTTTGCACGACCTGGGAATCGGGAAGGGGCGGAAGTTTGGGTTTTGTGTGCGCAGACGGCTGGAGAAATCTCAGAGGGAAGGAGTCTTAATCCGATTTCCTCGATCTTTTTTCGTCCTGGATTGGAAAATTGAATTTCATTCCTTTTTTCGGTCGAGTAATCTCAGGAATTGCAATTGGTGATCGCAGTGACGGGTCCTGGAAACGTTAAATGTTTCTTAGGAAGGCATTATGTATGCGTTGGGAGGTGGTAACGTGATTTTAGAAGCATCTTGATTAAAGCAGAAGCAAGAGAAATTTCTTGTGTCTACGAAGTTTTAGCTGTAATCTAAATCTTGCATATTAGTCTTCAAATGTATATTTTAATTTTTAAGAGTTTTCATTTTATCGCTGTTATTATATTATGAATTACTTAATCAACTGAAGTTAATAGTTTTGATTTTTCTGGTTAAAGTGTAAGAAAGCCAGTATGTACGTTGTTAAACGTCTTCTTCAATGGCTAAAGGATATATCCTATAAGTATTATTCCAGTTCATTCGTCTATAATTAATGCAGTTAACTGGGTAAAAAGTGATGAATTTTTCAAATACTCTTACGTGGTATTAGTCGAAGTGTATCTCCAACGCTAATGGTGTTTCTCCCTCATGTAAACCTCAAGACAATGAGAACGTAAAGAAACTTGAGGTAAGGGAAGATATTCAGACGCAATTTATATTTTCTGGTCGATTGCAAATTTTATTGAATCTTCGTATAAGTTACCTCCTCTCTGATAATACTAGAAATTTGGAATGTGAAAATGACCAAATCTGCGAGGGTAATGTCTCCTATGAGAGTTCTATTAGTTTTAAAAATGTAATGTAATGATAAGGTTCAAATGGATTGCAACATTTAAATAGAAAAGTTATCACTTTCTCTATTAATTATATGAATTTCTGGATTCTCTGGTTTGAGCAATGTCTTTTTATAGCGAAATGCCTAGTTTTAAAAAGAGCGATTTCATATCTTTAAAAACAAATTCCTACTAGTAGGAACATATCTTCGAAATACTGCTATTTAGGGAATAAACATAACGTACTGTTAAGTCCATCAAATGGATTGCTAAAGCCAACCTTGGTGTTTTAAACTACAAACTAGCTGGTAACGAGAGCGCCGAGTTTAAATGCGCACTTACCTCACCCCCTTGGGCCAGCCAGCTTGGACCTCTTTATCTCCTAAATTACACAAATATATGGGCATTGTGTGCCTCCGATAGCATGGATATGTTTATAAAAACGACTCATTCGGCAATTATAAAGGGGAATTGTGAAGCCTAAAATTATGGTAGCGCAGAGCTAATGGATAGAAGTGAACCAGCAAATGTTTCCTCTCGGACTTAAATTAAGACACAATTGTATGATTTCCATTTTGAGAGGCGTCACAAAATTAACCATTCGACTTCACATGAACAAAAATAAAAATGCACCGCTTATAATTATCTCATTCTTAGGGTTTCCCCTGGCGGTTAAAATCCCTCGTACATTTTTTTCCTTTCAAAAATGGTTTTTGGAGCAGCTTCGAAATCACGCGATGGAAAAATGGAACCTGTTCACCCTCGGGGGCACCTTGACGCTTTTAATTTCTGCCACCAGTTACCGCATTACTCTCTTTCGTAATCGGATATATTCCAATGAAGAGGGGAGCGCTTGCTCTGTCTCTTCCCCCCGCCACCCCCTGCGCCGTTACCTCACCTTTCCCCGTCACAACTGCCGCATTGCACACCAAAGGTAAAACCTCCACCACTTAAAACGTCCCCAGACAACTCCCCCACCCTCTTCCCACCACCCCTGTGAGTACTTAATCTTTGCTTGGCAGTGGTTCCGTTTCCGTTGCCGGCAAAAAAAGCATATTTCATGACTCCCGATTATCCCCCTGTTTTTATTTATGGTTGTGTTGCGTGCCGTGTCTGCGATAATCGACCAACTGAATTTCACCAAGCCAACAAAATAGCATCGGCGGCGGTGATTTAAACCGTTTTTGTTGGGTGGGCTGCGTCGGACTCGTCCCCCGCATGACGACGCCCCCACCGCCCTTTTGGGTCGTTCGTTCGTGAGGTCAGGCTTCGTGCATGTACCGGGAGGTTGCGAGAGGTCGTCGGGGCGGACCGTCTCCTCAACGAGTGCTAGAGCAGTTCCCGAAGCAATTACGGAGGCTTTATGTGTGTCAATGTCGGGCGGTTGGATAAAAGGGAGAGAGAGATATGGGGGCGGGGGTGGGTGGAATTGGGGTGGCGGAAGGTGGTCAGGGGCGGAACCCGGACTGTGCGCGAAGCGGTGACGAAGAAGCGTGACGTTCATTTTATTTTCATTAAAACTTCCGCGGGTTGACGTTGACGGGAGGGATGGTGAATAGAGAGAGAGCGAGAGAGAAAGCGAGAAAAGGGGAGCAGGCGGGGGCGGGCCCTTGGAGGCTCGGCTGGTTGTATTCTGGCGGCGTCACCGTAACAGTTTCGTGAAATGTCATTTTAGTCAGAGTGCATATTGCTCCCGAACACCTTTGTTTCGAGAGCTTTGAATTCGAGCACAATGGGCACTTGTCAGAATGAAGTTTTTTCAGAAAAGGTCCAAGATTTTGATTTCAATTAAGGAGTGATTTTCTTGATTAAAAAAAATAAAATGAAGACAATAGTTAGAAAATATCATGTCGCATTGCCTTTAAGTTTACTCTTGTTGAAGGTGAGGTGATTTTTTCACTTATATTTCAGTATTTTTTCTTAAGCTTATTGTTAAGCATCGAACAATATAGCTTATTTAGTTTTGAAATACCCAGTGTATTTTATAATGGTTTCATTGTGTGCTGATGGGCAAAATTACCTTTACCATTTGTTAGTTATTCTATCCGTTGAATGACTTTTTTTATCTAATTCCTCGGATTACTCTCAATGTGAGCCACTCGACATTGCAGACGAGCTTCTTACTGAGCGTATATAATATGCTTACATTTCTAAATTCAGCGTCGAATGCACTGGCTTTGAGCTATGGTCACTGGTGACCATTGGTTTTCAGAAAGTATTTTGGAAAATTGAAAATCTTACTCTAGTAGCTTCCATCTCAGTTGCGATTACACTATATCCATGCCCAATGCCGCGTGGAAATCTACGACGTGCGGTTGCTTTGGAAAGATCTGAGGTCATCATTTGAGGGAGTACGATCATCTGGGCTGTCATGAAATTTTTTTCGAATTATTTTCGAAGCGTGTGGCAACTTTTAGAAAAAAACAATCAAATATATGTATTAGCTATATTGTAAGCATAACGCGGTAACAACATGCAATTTTGTTACATAAAATTTTGAATTTTTATCTTGTATTCTGATTGTACAAAACGGGCCTGAAATAAATTAGTTTGTTCTAGATATATTATAAATAACTGGTAATCATTTTAGTAACATTTTTCGGAAGTTAAACGATCTTCGGCTGAGTAATTACCATCCCCTTTTGGTTATTACGACGCTTTTAATTCCTACTCCACTTTTAAATATACAGTGACACGAAAATTACATTTCATTCATATTTTATGGAAACTGAATTATTGATAATCCCCTGGAATGGAATTTTTTAAAGAAATCTGCATGCCTTTGTAGGAGTTACATCTAGAATGTTATTTACGCGTCGAGAATAAATTGAAACGTTTCATTTATATATCCAATTCTTTCTTTCATCCGAAGCCTTTTACAGAATGCCTCAAGATTTGATCATATTTAAATTCCCCCACCTAGTTATTTGCAAGCAAACAAAGAAATTGGTTTGTTAGGGATCAGGGAATCGTGTAGAGCGGAATGCATTTGGCTGTAATTAAAAGAGTGAATGGCAGGTATCGGAATGCTACTCAATGAAGTTCATTAGGCTAAATACTTCCTGACACGAAAATAGATAGACCCTGTCGTTTTGTCCGCTCGTTTTATTTGGTTCGACCACGTTTTCAGCATTTCATGGCTTAACGATCAAATTGTAATCTCAGCTAAAAAAATGTTTCGTTGACTTCTGATTAAGGTTTCCATATTAATCCGAAAATACCGTTCACTCTTTCAGTATTCCAATGGTTTGCAATACCTTTGGTCTATCAATTAGTCTTGAACAAATATGTTCTCTGATGTTTCCTCCCCTGAATTCGTGACTGGATGCTCACGTAAATTTCATTGCATGATTGATTTCTCTGTACGATTCTGCGGTGAGTGAACTGTGCATCGCTATATTTTAAACGAGAAAAATTCTAGTATTATTTGAAGTGACTAGCGTGCATTGATTTCATTGTTGGAAAATTGAAACACATCAATTGTATCTTTAAAAGCCTCCCAATATCTACTGATAAAAAATTTATAACAATTAAGGTCGTTATTTTTCTGAAAGATTTGCAAATTCATATCACTCTGTACCTAAATACGATGCCATAAATATGTACATCGTATGGTTATATCAAAAAAAGACTCCATTTTAAAAAATTGTAAAATTCATCGCATGTGTTTTCAGGCAAAATTTGGTTTTTGTGCAGCCAAATTTACAATGACTGGTATTATTAATTTTTCGTTACGTGGATTATAATTCGTACTTGACTTTATATCATCTTTATGGAATCAACTTGAAGCCGCTGATTAAATGTTGGTTTAATAATTAATATTGAAACGAAATATTTAAAAAATTCCAAGAATTTTGAGAAAGACTTCTTTTTTATGGATTCCATCCAATATCTGTTGATGTCCAGCGTTCCATAGTCCCCCTAGCAATACGTAAGGTTTCTAACTTCTAGTCCATCTAAATACGTCAATTTCTTTGACTTGTACTTACCCCGTTGATGGGCTGCTAAATAGGTCTTTGGCGAAAGTAAATCATTTTCATTCCGTGCTTTTGGATGTTCCCACGTACTATTCGTCAAACACTACAATCGTTCCACATGAAATCCCCCAATGGAGCTCTATTCAACAGGAATTCCCTCAGTTGAAAACAGAATAAGACACTGCGGCCGAATTCTTTGCCGATCCTCACATCGTCCATTAGGGAAGGTGCTAAACTTCGCGGGCTTGGGAAATTGCCTCAACCGCAAGTTTTTGGAGCCATTTTCGCCGTGTCCGTGACTGAAGGCATCCGAGGCGCTCGGCAAAAAATATCCCAACGTGGGTAGCAAGCGACATACTTTCATTCTCTCGTTCACACGGGTGTGATTGTGTGCGCATGCGTCCGTGAAACTGGATGTCTCAGTTGGTCGCCTCGTGAGGGTTGGTTCTTACGCCTTCAAAGAGAGCCAGAAGAATCTACAGCGGAGTAGCTCCGTTTAAGAGTACGCTTCAGTGAGCCGGGGTCTCTTTGGGGGAATCTCTGGAAAGACGTCTCTTTTCTTTGGGGCTTTATTTCCACTTTGTCGATGCATTAAGATGCATTAATCCACGGTCGTAGGGGCTCTTTGCGACTGTCGCCGCAACGTGATTGCGTAAAGACTCTTGTGTAGTGACCCTGCGAGGATTTAGGAGTCTTTGCAAAAAGCAGGTCTTGAAGAAATGCTGCGGCATTTACTTTTGGCCAATCGTGCAGCAGTAGATGGTTATCCGGTTGAATGTTGGGGAACTAAATGTGGAAATCCGTTTCCATTGATTACCTCTCTAAAGTGCAAACTAGAGTGCCTCAAATTACTTTTGGCAAATTTAGCACCGCAGGTTAAGTATTTTGCTTATATTCCACTGTGTTGCGTTTAATGTTATTTAGCAATTCAGAGATGAAAATATTTGTAGCGAGATTGTATTTCTATATTATATTCTGAAGGGAAATCGCAGTTTGCGAAAATTGAAATTCTGTACAGTAAAATTGTATTGAAGTAATAATTATAGAATAGCAGTTTGTTGTAATTTCTTTTATAGTTTCCTCATTGGTGACATTAAACTATCAGATCAATGATTTAGCACATTTGCTTATGTCATCGACGTGGTAATGAGTAGGTGGGGTAGGGCCTTGAGAGCAGTTGGTCTCTCTTATCGTAGCCCTCGTATCACACCTTATCCATATTCAACAGTGACGGCTCGAGCGACAGTCGACTAGAGCGAAACCCCTTGGAAACAAGATTTCAAATTCTCCCGATTTCCCAGATCTAACGCCCGAAAGGGTGGTTCAAATCAAGATACGGTTACCCTTACGAATTCCTTCAGACTGCGCTATTATGTCACACCGAACTTTCGATAATATTCTTCCCTGGAATCGATTGCAGTATTGACACACAGTGTCAAGTCTCAGAGGAGGCGAGATAAGAAGAAAATATTGGAACCAAAAAAGCCTATTATTTCCAAACTTCACCGAAAAATATTCCTCAAGCATTATTAGTAGGAGTTGAAATGTTCAATTATAAAATTTGTGGAACCCTTAAAAACATGTTCCCTTGTTATTTATCACATTCATTTATAATGCATTAAAAATAAATAAAAAATGGAACTTGGAGAGAAAAAAATTCTTCTCACTTCACTTTTCAATAGTCCTTTATACGTGGTATATGCCTGACGCATTACAAGGTCTTGTTTATATTCGCAATTTATTTACTGCATTAACATTATCAAAAAGAATTTACTAGCCTTGAAATTCACGCCCCACATCGGGCTGTCACCTTGTTAGTAATAATCTCGTAACCATCAACCCTCTACTCTCAGGCTTTCCTTATTCCCCGCCCCCTTAGCATACCCGTTCCTCTAAGCAAAGTTTATTTTAAAACCATAAAACAACCGACTCTGGCCTCTCCTTCCTTCCCCACATCCTATCGCATTCACGCCCAATTTTGCAACACTTTCCCTTTCCCCACACCGCCGGCCAGGCGCATCGCCTTCCAAAACCCCAAGGCCCCGCTTTCCCCAGCCCCCCGCCCGCTCTCTCTCCCCCCGATTAATGTTGCCCCGGGAGACCCTCCCCCTCGTCTGCTTTATGTGACAGGCCGCCCATCCGGAAAGAGTATCGTCGGGGGAGGGGTAGGCTCAAAGCGATCGGGACTGAGAGAGGAAACTGGCTGGTGTTGGGAGAATTTGGTAGGGGAGAGTAGCCGTCGCCGCCGGGTTTCATGTGGGGGGCAGGGGGACATGGGCGGTTCATTAGGGAGGGGTGTCCGTGGGGGGTTCGCGACTGGCGGGAGGGGGAGCGATCTGCGTGGGCGGGTAGGGAGAATAAGAGTATGGTATTTGACCACTCGAGCCAAAAGCATCACAGGACCCTTCACCTCACCTCCTTTGTGCTAGCAGCCACCCACAACCGACTCCATCTCGTAAGCTCCTCTCCGACTCCTGGCCTTCAAAACCCCTCAGTGACAACCCCTTCTCCTCACCCCCGCGCGATATTTACCCCGGTGGAATATGAGGAACCGATGATAGAGGTTAGGCGCGGAGGATCGTTTCCGTGCCATTCCTTACGCTCTCGTCGAAGAGACATCTCCGAGCCTCGCTTCCCGAGGGCCGCGGGTGTGGTGGGGCACTTCAGGACCTTCCATTGGGGGCTTCGCGGGGTGATGATCGGGGGCGGATTAGGGAGGGATAGGAGGAGGCGGGGGCGGTTGTGGTTCGGGTGGGGAGAAGAGAGTCGGTTGAATTTGTCAGGGTCATCGTTTGGGGCGTTTCCAGCCAGGGGGAAGGGGTTCTGCCAGGAGCCCACGCCTTGTTTGCAGTGTTCTCTTCGTAATTGAATTCCGTCTGCCCTCCTGCCTTACCATCTCCACTTGCCCACCCCCCGTGGGTGGGTGGATATAATAAGTGAGAGGGGATTGGTTGGTCGGAGGTTGGGGGAGGGGTATGGGAATTGAAGCTTGTGTAACGTCCACATTGAGTCAGAGTCTTTCCGACCTCTCCATAGCACGAATCCTTTACCGTTGAGGAGATGCCTCGGTTGGAATCCCTCCAACACGGTTTGATTACGTTCTAAGGTGTGCTGGTGGCGGGAGAGAGTTTCTATCGAAAATTACGCTCGTCGCGAGGGTTGGCAATTGTTTTCCGCGTTTCTACGATCAGGAGAGACAGTTCACATATAAAACTGACAACATTTTCAGTTCTCCCTCTCTCCAATGACCTTAACAATGAAAATTGTTATTAAAATCGAGCATGCGATTTAAAGTGGATGTTACACTCTTACCTCAGCATCCCCCATAGTTTTACACCAAGTATAGACTTTAGCAAGCGGGAGCTTAGATTTCAACGTTTTAATTTGACGCACGCTTTAATGATAGAAAATGAGGAGTCGGCTGTCAAACCATGAGTATAAATTTTCCTTATCGCATGTAACTAATTCTTTGAAGTATCAGTTTGGAATCCTGCCTCCTCCTGGTATTTTTGACATCCTTTTTGAACACTAAATAACGGAGTGTTTGTTCCCTTTTCACAGTTGCTTATGGGAGCTAGTTATTGAAAATGGATCCATTTACTTAAGAAATATCTGCGTGCTTTTTTGTAAATGAGTCTATGTGTGGATATCTTTAAAGGGCACCAATTACATCTTGTCAATTGTATCAATTAAAGAATAATTGGATAAGATCTTGGTCCAAGCCCAGTTTATATAAAATACCCTCACTTCTATTTCGGGATGGTAGCATTTCCGTCCTTTGAAATGGAGATTGAAAGCAATTATCTGATGGTGGTTTTTGTGTGGCTTTCACAAAAAAATATAATGAGCATTTAGAAATATCATAGGTTATGGAAACACTGTAAGAAAATAGGAGATTGATTTTCAGATAATTCATAAATACACTGAATTAATACTGTTTTCATTAAAACGCGAACTAAGTATTATAATTACCCAATGCATAAATGTGCATTATAAATTGGAGAAACTATTGAACATGAAAATTCTGAAGGGGCGTACAGCGATTAATACTCTTTTTGCCATAAACGTGTTTAACTAACCGTGTTTTCTCTAAAACCTTGCCTCAGTGTATCAACCAGCTAACGATGGTGGCATGTACAAGAACATCCGCACTTGCGATATTCTAGGATGATATCCCGTTCAAGAGTTATCTCTCGAAAATAAACAGGGATGTTAATGATCGATCGGCATTGTCCTTTCTCACTTTAGCATCCGGCGTGAGCCTGTTCTGCAGAATTTGCTTTTTGATCCTTGCATCACAGAAAAGGGGTAGACGGCCCCTTTGGATTTAGAAGATCGAAGCAGAACTTTTTTTTACTAATGGTTGACTTAAATACACTTGAATTTTCATGCCGATTATGTATTCCATTTTATAAAAATATGCTGAAATATTGAGACCTAAATGCATTACTCTATTTGAATGAAATAAGGCAATCTCCACTCCTTCAGCATGAAATATTTCCCATTGCTTAGAAAGCTATTCAAACGGAATGGAAGCTTTTAAAGGAAGAACTGCTCTCAGAATGGGGGAAATTAAATCATAAACTGAGAGTCATGTTTACTTAGGACGATGTTTTAATTGTTCTCGCACCACCTTAAATGTCTGGCCGAGCGTTATTGTCCTTCATGAATTACAGAACAATATGCTTTCAAAAATATTCTTATCTTAAAAATAAATTGTATTGAAAATTTGACTTTGATTCCGTTAACTTCTTTAGCAATTTGCAAATGATCCCTGCCAAATAATAATTTAGGGACCTACGATGGGAAAGATAAAGAAGTGATGCTTTCTGCCAAAACTAACGGTCTACGCTCATAAGACCTGTGTTTATTAAGGACGGTTCTCATTAAAATAAATCTTCATTTTCATATAACTCTGCCAAATATGTTAGCGTTATTTGGGAGCAAATGAAAGTGAAAAAATGGTAAACATTGCTTAAGACCATGAAAATATTCTGTAGGATTAATTATAATTATTTTTCATTGCTCGTTTATCCTTCATCGGTTACGACTTAAAACGAGGAAGGAGCTGCAACGCTCCCCGTACCACCACTCATTCTCTCCTTTGGTCGTTCAAATATTGGGTCATACCCTTGGTGCACCTGTATTTGAAGCAGGTGTATTCGCAATCTGAAAGGCAAGAGCAAATATAGGTGCATGGCTGGATGTACATATTTGCTGTTTAGCTGAGCCGTAAAGCCTAAAGCTCGACCTGGCGATTGTCTCCATCGTACGAGGCCGGGATTAAGCCCTGGTCCGTGCGAGCGCCGCGTCGGGGAGAGAAATGCCGTTTCAAAGAGCCCCGCTCGCTGCCGGATGATAAAAGACTGCCTCGCGCTCATTCCCGCCCAGCATCGAGTCGCTGCAGCATTGCGAGGGTATTAAAAAGGCATTTCTCGGTGACGGTCTTTAGATCCGTCTGCTCTCATTTCACGATTAGGGCCAGAAATCTCTTGTCAGGATTCCATTTATTGCTCGCACACTCGGTTAAAATTAAGGGCTAATCATCTACTGTACATTACCTTAGGGATGAGAATCTTAAAAGGAGAGCGAAGACTGGCGACGAGATTATCTTTGATGGGATGATAGACCGGAACGTAAGGGATATAATAATTATAGCTGTGACTCCAGGGAGGGCCTGCCGACGAGGTTGGGCCCTCCGTTTAAATTAGTGAAATACATTGCAGAAGTATGAATTACAAATGTCCATTTAGCCGCAAAGTTACTGCGAGCTCGCAGTAAAGTTATAAAGCACTTATGACACAGAAAATAGTCTTAGCTCAAAAGGCTACTTTAAATCTTGAAGGATCCACCTTTTGTCGATTTATGTGCAAACCTTGCAATAAAAATTAAATTTACGCAAAATTGAAATTAGATACCGCGTAATTAAGAATTGTTATTAAATTTCTTTAACTTCCATATAGTCCTACACTTCGAGAATTCGATGCACAATATTGATCTCGTGATGATAAAAGACATGGAACGTCAGGTAAAATCCTAGTTTTACATTATAATCATACTTTCAAAACGTGGGACTGACCAGTACTTGACATTTACTGGTGTTTTAGAGCATTGTTTAGATGTAACATTAAAAAATTATCATAGCTGTAAACCCTACGTGGTTCCAAAAATGTTGCAACTATATCTTAATAACTGGTTTCAATTTTTGATAGTTTATAAGGAGAAAGGAGCCTAACATTGACTTGATCCTAATTATTAGGTGATAAAAATGATAACTTCAACTGCAAGTACTCCGTTGCCATTTCGTCACTTTAATAATGCTTCAGCTTTAGATATTCGTCTATAAATTGGATGAAACAGATGCAAGCATTCACGGATGGCCTTTTATCAAAATGCCTGTGGTTACAGATACTGAAGGAATTCAATTTCCAAGCCCTTATTCAGCTTCAGCGAATACTTTAAGGGACAGTTTAGCGTAAAATAGAAGGGAGTATAACTGAAAAGTTAACGACTACTTTTTCTTATTATACCCCTTAACAAAATTACTTTACAACAGCATCTTTCGAACCCAATCATACGTCAATATCAATGATTCGAACAAATTGTGTGGTTGTAGTCGTAATGTGGTGGAATTCAAACATAGTCAGGAACACCTGAAGATGTTGTCGTACATCGCAACCAATAGCGGATTGATTCAATATATAGCAGAAAAATGTTATCATTTATCCATTAAGATCAGACATTCGGCTCAGTTATTTGGATTGGGGCATGACTATTCTTGTGTCATGGTATTATTAACTGGGGTGAATATTATAGTAGTTTTGTCATTGAAGGAAAGGCCAATAAAATTCATTTAGCTAATAGATACGCTTTTATGTGTTTTCAGTATATTTTAAGCAGGATTTTAACTGCCCAGTTCAATTTAATTTAAGGTTCTCAGCATAATCATATTTTTTGCTTTGAATTGATGTATCTTCAATGCAATATTTGTAACTTTTTCACTGGTCGATAGGTGGTCATTTAGACTTGCCCGACCCAAGCCCATAGAATTCTGATTCGGAATAACTCTTCTTTGGATGTAATCATGCATGAGAAACATCTTGCGATGTCAAAAGTTTGATGCGCGGAAGTTACTAATGTAACTGTGAACAACACTCAACAGGTCACTAAAATTACATTAGTGTATGAAGACCGCACTTGAAACGCACTCGTCCTACTTCGTGGAAATGAAGAAGTAGATATGGCTTTTCATTCTTCGTAAAAGTTACTGCACAGTACTCCCATTATTATGTTACCTTTTTCTACTCCCCGTACCCTTTCTCTATAAAATTTGGGCCGTATTTAAAGAACTTAATTTATTCTCGTATCATCACTAAGGAATGTGCTTGTACTCCAATTTCCATTTAAAATCTTTTTCTCCAATTTTTATCGCTAGAGTTGGCATACTATTATTCAATACCATTTCAGTTGACGCATAAGTGGCTAATTGTATGACGGCGTTTGCTAACCTTCTTTTATTGTGACCCCCCCTTCCCAAATTATTTTCTCCTCGGAATGGCATTTGAGATCCATCCACTTCACGCTATTCCTAGCCGAATTGTGTGATTACGCCTGCAGGCTGATAAATGCATTCCTTCAATACTTTCGGCATCCCCGCGATAACGCTCATTCTCTCCCCTTTGCTCCGAGTCCGTCCGTACACACGAAGTCACATGTGACCTGAGCATACAATCGCAGATCCACATGTCCTCTCTCCCACTCGCGTAGTTGAACGGACCCGCAGATGGAAAATGTGCCACTGTAAACGGTGCCAACGTTTATTTCGGTATCCATATGAATATTTCGAAGCACGAGGAACACTCGAGGTGGAAGGTTATAACGCCTTTAGATTTGCATCATTCCGTGAATGTGAGCTTTTGTGTCATTAAGAGAATTCTCTTGCTTTGAGTTTACGGTCCGATGTAAAATTCCTCGAATACTTGTATAAAGGAAATTAATTCTCAAACTGGAATTACTTTGTTTAAATGCGCAATTGCGATATCGGAGAGTGATTTTGTATATTGGACACAGATCGCGTTATTGGTGGCGTTCCATCAATAGTTTTACAACGTTGGATTTCATGTTCTTAATCCTCATCTTGAGCTCAACCGGCAAGCTGCTGCAATATTCTTTCAAAGTATCAGTTCGGCTAATTGATGTATTAGATTTTTCTGGGTAATCCGCCAAGAAAACAACCACACTTGGACGCTTGAGATTATTACGGTGGGTAAACTCACAATTGGCGCTTACATGTACAAGTAAGCCTAGTCAGACGAAAGTTATCTTGAATATATGTCATCTGCTTTGCTGATTTTCAAGCTAGAAGATTTATTTTTTATATAACTTAAGAACAAACATGAAAATGGTGAAACGTCCTTTCTTTACACATTTAGCTTATTTAGTACTTTGGGATACCAATTCACCAAGTATCGCGATGCTGGAAACAAAAAAAGACAAATTGTTATCCGATCACATGTTTTCAGCTTTTGAGGTATCCGCAGTGCCATTATCATGAAGCTCATTCCCATGCATGAAATTAGAGAAAACTGTTGCAGAAAAAATGCTTAATTATCATTCATATTCTTAATTTCGCCTTGAATATCCTAGCGTTTGGCTTCATCTTACGTTGCACATTTAGTAGTAAAGATTTTTTTTTGGGTACCCGAATTTTTACTCTCCCAACTATAAGTAAATCAAAAAATTGAACGAATGAGAACTTTGGTATTATTTTTTATTACCTTTCTTGCAAATCAAAATATTACATATTTTTAACTAAAATTTTAAAAAATAGTAACGTGGAAATTTATTTTTTCTCAATTATAATTGTACAATTTCCGCGAATTAATTTAATCTGATGAGGAAAATTTCACCATGGTCCGATTTTATACAGGGTACAAGACAAAACTGCTTGCAGTCGAATAAGTTTGTTGAAAGCTATTTGTTAAAATGTTACTACAGATCGAAATGATGTTTTGAAATCTTATGATGTCATAAAAACTCTTTCTTCTTCTCGTTGCCTTGGTGTTTAATTGATAAGGTATTATCTAATATAGTATTAGGCCAAATGTACATGACTACATCATCATTAGTTAGTTTTCATAATTCAGGAGTCTCAAATGTATGCCATTATTTTCCAAGATTAAAATTTTCTTTTATGTCGTTTTTTTCTGTTTACTAATCTAATCTTGGTGCGGAGGTAAACTCTTTGGGCGGACATTTTGGCCCCTTTGTCGATAAGAAGCTCCTACTATTCACGTACCTTAACATTTATTACCCCATGCTCAAAATCACTCTACCTGCCACGTCACGCTATGAGTAATGTCTCGTATTTCTAATCAAGAGTTCATAACGATGCATACGGAAAGAGCCGAGACATGAATAAAATGCATAAAGCGGTGACATCGGGTCGAGAACATTTATTGCTTCCTCCTAAACATAACTTTTATTCGAGGAAAACGAACGAGGGAGTAACAAGGTCTGATTAATCCATCTATTCGTCCGTTTCCCTTGTTTAATGCTCGGAAACAAGCAATAATAAAGAGACAGCGTTCTTCTTGGAGACAAGGGATATTAAAGAACGGACCCCCGTTCGGTCGTTACACATTGTGTTCTAAGGCAGTTTTGGTAATTTTCAGCTTCCGTTATGGAACTACCAAAAAGCAGGAACCGCTCTTATCGAGCGGTATCCCAAACGAGAAAGAATTCCTTTGACGAGCTCGAGGAATGATTCTGGTAGTGGTTTCAGGCTTCCAAAGGGCCTCACAAGTCGTACAGGGCAAAAAAATTGGACGGGAAAGCCAACCATTGACTATGTCCTTTGCTTACTGGTAAGGGAATAATTAGGAGGAGAACGGGGCATGAATCATGGATTTTATGTCCTCTTTCCGTGGAGCAAAAACAAAAGGTCTGGCTGCCATCGTGGCCGAGAAGAATTCTCCCCCTCCCCTCTTCGCCTTCCTAATGGACTGCGGGCCAAGTAAGCTCACCCATTCCTACCCCCTCCGCCCCAAAGACCCTCCCACCTCCCCCATCCTCCCGCTCTCCGCCGGAATCTAAATTGGATTTCTTGGATGACAACCTAAGCTCACTGTCCGAATAAAAAGGGGCCGAGGGGGATGGAGATGGGAATGGCGGTGTCACCAGGAAACCCCGCTTCACTTGACGGAACTTTCCCTCACAAGATATTGTGACTGGTGTGCTTGGTCGCGGGTTCGCTGGGAAGCAAGGATCGACGCGTCATGGTTGACCGCTTACCTATTTCACTTCGGGTGTATTCGGTGATGCAAGAAATGCGGGCATGCTTCTTCGCGGTAACTATTCCTCAAAAAAGTAAAAGGTTCACACGTCCTTTTTTGCGGGGGGGGGGTTTCTAGTCTAATCTAGGTGTCCATTTTTTAGGCTCTGAAATACCATGAGACTCTCGTACTTAAATGAATAATTCAGTCTTAAGCTCTGCCGCCACAATTACGTTTGGATAGAAGCGTTTCAGCACTAGGCTATAGTTTTATTGCGAAAAATGGAATAAAATCTTTGGATTCTGTGTTAAAAAGGAAAATATACTAATGAGGATAAAAGTCGTTTCATGAATGCACCATTTGAGTACACGTACTCTTTGAAATGAAAATGTACCTTGGCTTAAGAATATTTATTTTTCTGGCAGTGTGTTTGTCGAATTTAAATCTGTTGCTTGAGTCGGCCACTTCTCTTTGCCCTAAATAATTAACGTGCTTGGCTTGGATAACTCTTCTTTCCGGTGTTCTCATGCCAACGGATGTGAAATCGTGTACATTTAAACAACCCTTTTGCTCCTGCGCATAGATCGACGGCGTGGCTGTGGCTTGTACCCACCGAGCGGTCTCGACACGAACAACGAAAATCTCCAAATTTCCGTGTAAATGGGCGTCTGTTGTCATAGCCGTAGCCGTTCCCAAGGGCAATGCGTCCCTTCCTCGTCGACGTGTAAATTCTGCAGAGCTTCTTTTGCGACGAGAGAACCGGAAATTATTGCCGAATTCCGCTTTCGTGCGGCATCAAAGCACAGGCAGCTCTCGCGTCCCTCCTCCTACCCCAAAATTCCCCCTTTCGTCCCCATTCAACCTCCGCCCCCCGCCTACAACCCTCCCCCAATGGGCCCCGGATTGGCATGGCCACAGCGGACCACGTGAATCTTTTAAACTCTCCCGCCTGCCCACTTCCTCCCAGACCTAAGCAATTTCCATCGGGCGAAGGAAATATGCGGGCCGGGTCGGTGCGGACGAGATGGGGGAGGAAGCGATGGGATGGTACGGGGGGCGGCCTCGTGATAAAGAAAACCGGAGTGGGGGACAGTGGGGAGCTGGGGAGTAAGGGGTATATGAAACTGTGGTCCCCAAAAGGAAGGACCGCAGGGCTCACGTCGATGAGAATGTTTTACCTCCGCAAGCTATTCCCTCCCAGTGATTTCGTGTCGATCGGGTCATGGAGAAGATATAAGGAGGTAGAGGTGACGGAATCCCGACTATTTTAACAATGAACCGGTTGTGGGAGGCGCAGGGGTGGATATTGTCCGGACTGGTGGTCTGGATGTGGGAAGTGTGTGCGGGTGAGGTTTGTTACGACCGAGAGAGATTAGGGGAGCAGGCGAAGTGATGGCAGGTGCGTCCCTCGTCGACTTCGTCAGGAGTCTCCGAAAAAAAATACAACGTTGCAACCCGCGCTAATTTGCCTCACGTTGAATGCAGGTGATCCCACCGCGGCGGTGAATCCGTGAAGAAGGCGTGCACGCCTGCCAAAGCCGGAATCGATGGATGGATAGTCAACCCTCCACCTCAAACCTCACTCCCCACCCTACGCGATCTCTCCGACGCGCACACAAGATACGCGAATAATTGAAACGTCTGCCGAACTATTTTCGTCCCACTCCCTCATTTCCTTTCCTCCCCCTTCGGCGTCCCGTGCCGCTTGCCTCTTCCGGTGTCCGCCCGAATACCCACCCACGGGTGGAGAAAATCATCTCCATCTCCTTCTCAGCCCTTCCGTCCGCCCAACGCCCGCCCTCTTCGGCGTTCTCTCGAGGAGGCAAAAGAACAGGACGAAGTTGCTTGGTCCTCGGGGCGCACACAGTCAAGGGCGTGTCTCTCTAAGCCATAGGTATATTAAAATAAAATAGGAGGAACACCATTGACTTTTTTCCCAGTATTAATACCTCCCAGCTAGTCAAACCTGATGTTGAAACAGTCTCCTCGTTCGGAGTTAATATTTAGTCTTTTGGCGAATCAGAAATTATTCGTGTAAAATGAGCGGTATCATTGTCAGCGATATATCCCCGAAATGGATCCGGAAGATGTATTTAGAGCAAACGTAATAAAATTATTCTTATTTAATGCGGACAGTTCGCATCATTAATCATTTTTCGAACGATAGAAGTGAAACACTTAGGTCATCATGATGAAGCGAGTTTCGAGGCGGGAGGGACTGGGGCGGAATGCTCTCCCCTGGGCGACCGACTGCATGAAGCCTTCCATATCTGGGCAAGATCCTCGCTTGGGCTCATCCAGAATGAAACTCTGCTTCTGCTGTCATCCGCAGAATGCCTTTCTGAGTGCATTGGAGCGAAGCATTCGATTATGTAACCAGAACTGCAATAGTTACGCACCTAACACAGCGGATTCCATTGCCTACGTCGTCTAGGGTATTCTGGTGGTAACGTCCTCTTAAGTGCTGTACAAGGACCATAGCGTCGCTTTTTCATAAGTCGACATGCTGTGAAAAAAATATTAATGGACAAAAATCTACAACTCCTAATAAGCAAATCTCTTATATCTGAAAACACCTTCATTATAGATATTCGCTAGTTAGAAATTCTATATAAATCGATCATTCCATTTTAGAGCTCATTTAAGGAACATCGGTTTTGGCCATAAAAGGTAAGACACCATACCCACTGAATTATGCACCTTGAATAGATCTTCATAAATATATTGAATATTATATTTTGTGTCTGCCTAATCCAAGCAGGAGAATATACAGTATTATTACATAGAAAGACATCATCTGGTTTAAAGACAAAGTGGTTTAAAGAGTTGGAAAATGACACAATATAGAGACTTCGCATTCCACATAAATGGATTTTGTAGAAAGAAACAATTGCCTGTGAAACACTCTGTTCGCATATTGTGTTATATTAATCTCATCATGAGTGCCCTCTCATAAAGCCTCCGTCTCAGCTACCTCTCAACATCGGGTGTTATAGAATTTTAAATTTTTGCACGTGACTTTTTTCATTAAATAACAAAGATTAATTAAATGAATGAAGGTATGAAAAAAATATCTGTAATATGAGTTATTTATCGATTTAGCCGTAATTTAACTAAATATATGTATTTTACTTAATGCAATCAAAATTATTGCTGTATATCCTAGGAATGGTTTTTCGCCGCTCCTCAAGACAGCCTGCAGTTCTTTTTCGTTCTTCACAATTTAATTAGTTCGTGTCCTTCATCATCTCCTTCATATAATTTAGTCTACATCTTCCTCTCCAGTTTTGCCCCTCTATTTTTTCTTTTCGCACTATCTTTGTTGAACGTGCCTAGCGTGTGATTTTTCTATTAAGAGTTGAAATAGTTTTGTTTTCATATGTGGGTTGCATATGAAATTTTAATTTGGCTCTAAAACAACGTAAATGCAAAAGTAAATCAATCTTCTCCCAAAATTGCAGATAGGGGCATGCTTAATTGTTCTTTGTGTGATACAAAATTTCCGTGTGGAAATTTCAGGATGACCAGTCACTTGAAGTTTTGAAATCATTCACTGTTCTTTATGCGAAACGACTGAGGTACCGTCCGCTGAGTGTTATACGAACTGGTTCCAGGTCACGCATGCACAGATAGGGCTTGCATGTTCCGGCTTCGTTTATCTGAGCACTTGATTGTGACGACAGGACCTATCTGAATGACTATTGATAACATGTCAGCGCGCCACGGAAGGAATCTTTGTGCAGAAGCCGTTGCTTGAAAGCCTATGGTGTATAACCACGTCTGAATACAACCCGAATCGTCACACTATCCACGATAGTTTGCCATGGCTGGCTCTCAATGAAAATTAGTGTCGCGGCCAATATATCTGATACACTGAGAGAAAGTTCCGACCTTTTGTTATCTCTCAGTATCCGCCAATAGAGTTCATTTAAATTAAAAGGATTGTACCCCGCCCTTTGTGGTTAAAATAACACCATCCAATTAAAAAAAAATATTTTGGTCACTTGGTTGATTTAAAAATTTTAAACTATTGGCTGAGGGTGCATCCCATAATGACCATGAGTAGTTTTTCCCTCTGATTATTTCATTCCACTCTATCCTCTCAAAGGTATTCTCTCTGGTGAGTTCACGTGGGTATTTGGTATTAGTTCATTCATCGACGTTCATCTGTTGGGCACAACTCCAGGGTGAATCGTTTATGGCTTATGGTGATTATCATTGTTGTCATATTTATTTTCGTGAGTTTTTTTTTTAAATATGGTGTTATTTTCTCTGATATAAATTGTTAGAAAATGGAGTATTCCGCTAAATTAGCTCATCTTAAATTCGTAAAAATACTGAGGGGATTTACATTTTCGGTTATAGATTAACTACAATCCAGAACGAAATATATCTGCATCTCCACCAATACCCCCCCCCCCCCCCCGATCCATCAAAAAGGGCATTAGCCGCAAGCACCATAGGTAAGCGATACGGAAGGGTAAGGGAAAAAAATTCTTTACAAATATTAAAAAAAAGTCCAAATTTACATACATACTGGGGGAAAATCTAGATCACAACAGGTGTTAATTTCACCCTCGAAAAGATTTGAGTCTATGAGTCCTATGTTTATGACTGAGTGCTCCATGTCAGTAAATTACTAAACAATTCACAATCTCCTTGATGCATGCAAGTTCTGAACGAGTTTGAATGAATAGGTTCTCTGTCTCGCCATTGAGAACTCTGGTGTGAAATTTTGCTGCATTCTGGTAGAGCGAAAGTGATCGCTCAGCAAATGGATGAACACGGTTTGTGCTTTTGCAGCCGGACGAGTTTTGTCCGCAAGGATTTTCATCCTTTTAATCGAAATATCTTGAAGAAATGGGTTTTTACTCTCATTCTCTGTCTCCTCTCGAAAGCAACGCATGACTTATATCCACCCACGTAGGAAGCAGAGAAGGCTCTCTTTTTCTGAGAGAGTTGTAAGGAGGGTGGTGGGTGGTCAGGCGGCGTTGGCCTGGGATGCGGGCGGGCAGTGTGTTAGGGCCGTATGTGGGGTGGCTTGGCGGGTGCTATGGCAGTACAAGACGGTCCTCCTAAATTGCACGCACTGCGCATCCGACGCTTTTGGTTCCGCGGTCCCTCGGACAGTAATTTTCCAGTGGGCAACAATCTATTGAGAATATTGCTTAAACAGGTTACGTTAAGGGGAGAAAAGAGGAGGGTGGAAGGGGAGTAATATTCTTTGAATAATTTATGAGCTCTCATCCACTCTTGGGGTCGTTTTAAATTCTACTTGCACGAATGTCTCCCCCCCATTATTGGGTATCCTTGTCGGCTTTCCTTTTCCGCTCATTTATGCGCATTTAAAATCACTAGGGCTCATTTGAAACAGTTCGTTAGTTTCCAAAGGTTGTCGAGGGATAAAGGGCACAGCTTCCCTTCATCGTAATTTTCTCTCCGCTGTAGAGTATGGCACACCATTGGCAGCTGTTTGGTCCTCTTTTCCTAAGGCATTTGGTTGAAGCCCCACCTCTTCTAATGCCCACTCAACGTCAGATCGTTCCTTACATGGTCTGTTAAGCGATTCTGTAACAACTCCGGACTTCGACCTGAATATGTTTATTTTGAAATCTTGTTGAATACGATTCGATCGGTGGATAGTGGTTGTTAAAAAGTCAGGGAATAAATTGCATCAGTTTTCCTAGAATGAAACAATAAAGTTACCTTTCCCATGGAGAACGAACCGTGTAGCACCGAAGATAATAAGAGTGTTGCCGCTGAATGAACTTTCACGACATTCATAATTTAAAGTTTCATGATTGAAGTACCCACCTTTGTGTGCATTTTGCGGAGTTCAAGTAGGTCCATGAGTGCTAGTACACGCTCTCTATTCTCCTTAAGTTGGAATTTTGGGAATAGCAACACCTCAATGAATTTTGAGACATTTTCCGCTCTAAGTGACTGATTCTAGGAACCAACATTTCTATTATGTTGAGGGATTAACGATAATATGTAACATTTGAGTAAACGCGGGGCATGTATAGAACGACTCTTATTACATAATTATTCGCTGCTCATCCATCAACCATTATTTTCTTCTTACTTTTGTTTTTCATTCATTTTAATACTTTGATGAAAACTTGGATAACTTTTACCTGGGTTGCTTTCCTATGATTCTGTTATTTTTCCATCGTAAATTGAATGTATACTGTTCTCAACATACTTGTGTATGTGTACTGCACTTGATGCGAAGTCGCTTTATTTAGGCACTTTATATTACGTGTTTATAATTTATTCTACGCTGATAATTAAATTTAATATATTCCTGATTTGTTATGCTGGTCAGTAAAATAATTTGTCCCCTCACCATCTTATTCACCTCCCTAAAGAACGCAAGGTAAGGATTATGACTTTGGAGTTCTTACTGCTTTCCACAGTTTTGTAAAATATCAATATGGGACCGAATTTCTCCTACTGCCAGTCGATTTCACGAAAACTGTTATCCTCTAAAGGTCACTTGGGTTGCTGATGTGCAATAACCATTGTAATCATTGATTTTATTTCATCCCCCCGCGATGCGTTTTTAGCCGCATAGGTAGTCATCTCTTTATTTTGTCGATTCATTTCAGCATCCTTTTCTGATTCGACTGAATTATTTCTGTAAATCATTTATCCCTAAAATGAAACGTTAGCACAACCGGTAGTGAAATGCGCTACGTCCACATTCTTCTTTCGTTTTCTTCGCTTCGCTAACCCTTTCGCTAGTTACCCTTCTAACTTCGTATAAAGGTTTTTTTAATTGTCATCTCTAGAGTGCGACATATTCCTTGAAGTTGTGCTTTATCTCCAGAGAGGCATTCTCTTGAGTGTTGAGTTGCCTTTTATGTCTCCTCACGAGCCAGAGACCATAAAGGTAAATTCAGAGACTGGTCCAGCGCGGAAGCCTGTAAAACTGCTTCAAAGAGAGAAAATGCAGCGGAGGAGCTAAGTCAAAATTCATTACCTCCGTTGGCAAAAGACAGTTACCATTACTGGATATTCCAGCATGCATGTGGAATTTTAGTGTTCCTGGTGACAAAACTTTACAACGGTAATGATTCCTGCCCGGAAGTAAAGGAACACTTCGTATGACCTAAACTTTCCTGTTGATTATTGCAATTTTTCAATTAATTATCAATGAGACTAAATTGGAACGCGGAAATAGATCAGTCAAGAGGAAACGTATCGAATTCGCATGAATCCGCTAAGCAATGGAATCGGAAATTTGATGGGGATTAAACTTTTCGGTCTGGAGCCTGGCCATTCTCGGCATAAATCGTCCTCTCATCCCAAGTAAAAGGAATCGGATAGAAAACAGTGAGCTTTTTAAATTCTAGTCTGTATGGTTATTTTTGTAGCTGTTACAATCTCTGGTGCAACCATTATCTGGAGGAAATTTCCTTGTCGATTTGCAAAGGTGATTTTATCTGGGAGGAAAAGTTAACCCAAAGAAATTGTTCAAGACTTTCTTTTAAATTTTTGCCTCGGAGAAAATTCGTTTTGCAAAGAATTAAATTTTTAAAATATTCTCACATGGATGATTGAAATTTCTAATTAATTTTAATGGGAAATGGCTCTTATCAGGACTTTTCAGGAAAATAATTTTTTCACGTTTTCTTTTAATAAGCATTCAATAGAATTTTCAATCCATAATTAACTCTTTTGAGGAGTAATTGGGTCGGCATTCTAACCTTTTTCATGGAATTATTTTAGGTCATTTGGGTTGTGGTTCTTTTCTTTTTCCATGCCTGGCGTTTTCCTACTTCTGTGCCCACAAGCACGTAGAGATTCATCTAGCGAATTGAATGGCATTTTTTTTTGGGAATTACTCTTTAAAAATTGTCATGAGAAGTTTGAAGTACCCATTTACTTTAGGATTTATTCATAAATATATATTTTACATTTATCCGCATAGTTTATAAATTGAATTTTTTTTTTTAATCTGTCAGCTATTATATTTAAAATTTTTATTAAATACTAATTATCTGTCTCATTGGGACAAAAAATCAAGGATATACCATGTTTGTCCATGTAAATATTTTTGAAACAATCGGTGAGGGATATTAGTAGTTTTGTGAGGCTATTGTTTAACTGAAATCGTGATGATATTTTTGAATACTTAAAGAGGAATCACTTTCAAACTACTTAGCATATATATTTGAAAACATTTTAAATTTCACATATATTATTTCAGAGAAGTGCCTTTTTTAAATATCAATTTCCAAAGTTTTTATATCCGTGACGATATTCTTTAAAATATCATATGTGTAAATTTAAGTCTCTATCTACCCAGTTTATCTCACGTAATAATCTAAAATTTGATACATTTAACTTGTCGATACATTCTATTATGGGTCAAGAGGTTCCACTGAAATGCACAGTGAAGTGGAAAAACCAATATGGTGTGACGCCGAGCTTCTAAATTATGAAAGTAAAGATTCGGAAAAGTTTTGAGGGAGATATATTGGAGACGAAAAGGAAGCATCGTTGACCTTGGATATTTAAGGTGATTCTTAGAATATTTAACATTTTCAATCTTAAAACTAAACAAGGCATTATGCCATGCAACTCATTATTCGAGGAGGGGTTGGTCGCTACTTGTTCGGAAACGCCGCTTCATCATTTCTCCCAACCTTTGTCCTGCCGAGTATCCTCAAAATATTCGCGTAGCATTGGCAGCGAGAAACTCTGTCGTAGTGTTTAGGATTGCGGAAATTTAATTAGGTTATTATTTCCTTAACGGAATGCATGAAATGGCTCCGTTATTTCAGATAAAAATACAACGAATAGTATTTTATCCAAAAGCAAACCATTTCCAAAAATGGATATCGGCTAAAAAAGTGAAAAGTCGGGTCTAATCTCTCCTGAGGGACAAATGCCTCCTAATGGAATCGATGGATAATAAGACAAAAAAGATAAAATGATTTATGGACTTTTCTTCGTGTAGAGAATCGTGTGTGTACGCTGTACAATATGAAGGCACAGACTGCATAAAAAATAAAATATCAACAGAAAAAATTTATAAGCGATTATTTAAAAGATTTAATATATTCTCCTTAAATAATATGCGCATAATTTAATTGAACTAATGTTATTCCCATCTTGATAATTTAATTTCTCGTTACCCTATCTTTCTTTCGACCTTTTTGAATGGTCGCTAATATTTCACTCGTATTTGCAAAGAAATACGAGCAATTATATTTAATCATGTTTGGAGTCAATCGCATTCAGCCAGATTCATATGTTTATCGAAACGTGCCTACTTTTTTGATCTTCACCAAATCTCTATCAACATTTTGCTTTGGAATTTAAGATATTATTTTTTAATGAAAATTTGCCTTAACTTTCTTTGTTAATTATAATTAGCCATATTTTTGGCTTCAAATATTCTTTCTATGAATGTTCATATTTTTTTAATGGAGTATGATAATTTTTATTTTTTTTAGCTTTTTATGTTATAAGTATCGCATATATTTGAACATTTGATAACTTTATTATTGATTTGAATATTGTGTGAACAAACATTGGTACATATTTTTTTTCTAAATGCGGCAATTATGCCGTTGAGCTACCTGAATCCCTAAACAAAAAGCAATAAAACCTTTCTCTTGTGAGGTGAAAAGGTGTGCAGACTCAAATTCTGTGGCCAACTCCAATTAAAACCTACTCGTATATAAAAGAGTAATTAGGGAGGTGATTTTATAGAGAACTCTGGGAGACGACCCGCTCTCGCGACATCAACATTTTAGTTCAATTGATATTATTATATATTCGATAAAGAATTCATTGGAATTTTACGTGACTGTGTCTTAATATACCCGTTCATTAGTCTAAATACTCGTATGCGAAATTAGGTGAACTCAAATAAAAAACTGTTTTGAATAGTTTTACATCGACATTCAGACATTTTTCCGGTTAAAGTTCCTAGCACAATATATAATGAGTTTTTTCTCAAGGATTATGGGTCTTTAAAATCGTGTACCGTTTTTGGGGAATGAAGAATTTAACTAAAAATGGAGTATGGAGTTAACATTATCCTTTCATGGAAAGAAACGGAAATATTCTGAAATGGAAAGAAAAATGTTCAGGAAATTAGGGACTGATTTTCCAATAAAATTAAATTCTATTAAACTTTTTTTCATGGTCGATAATTTTGTTCCATAGCCGACTGATGGTTCCCTCTGTCCCGTCAAAGCTCTCGGCGAACCTCTTGCCACATCCGCGAAAAAGTAATCTCTCATCTTGATTTTTGGTTCCTCTCTATTTGGTTTAGTTTTGGTTTGGTTGATTTCTTTTGGTCAGGGTCCCAGTGTCCGATCGCAGGACGTAAAAGCGAGATCAACCTCAGCCCTCATCCTTAGCAAGCACGGCCGGATGCCGGAGACTTCGAGCACTCCCCTCCCTGCACGCAGGCTGACGATAGGCCATAGATTCGCTTTCATTGACCCGTATTCCATTGCACCCATTGTGCTTCCTCTCCCACGGACAGCAGGAGGGAATTAAAAGTAAAGAGTCACAGCGGGTCGCAACCAGGGTACGAGATGGCAACCGCCCTCAAGATTCATCCGCCTAACAACGGGAGTCTTTCGCCTAAGCCCCCTCACCTCCGCTCCCGAGGGAGGCCTGCCACCCCCACTGTTTTTTTGCCATTTCATTTGCAGTTCCCAAACTCGAATTAAAAAATTTATATCTAGTTCTTTTTTTATGATATTTCGGGGCGACGATTTCATTTTGGCGTAAGGAGAAACCCTCATCAACCTCATCATGCTGTATGCCGTCCTGTGGGTGAAGATGGTACCCACTTGACGCCTTAAGCCATTCAGGCAATATGTTCGTTTCATCAAGTAAGCCCAACAACTAACAACGAGATGGTGCCCCCCAAAAAACTAGATTAGTTATTTCTTAATTAAAATCACAAACAAACTGTAGGTAAAGTTCGATAGGTTGGAGAAGAACTCATCTGATGCTAAAGTTCACACATTGAAGACACTGGAAAATTTACCATCCTAATCCCGCCTGTCATTTATTAGGAAAATTTTCAGGCGAAGTAATCACACAGTATGGTTTTTGACTTCAGTCGATCTAACTCCATGCATTTTTCAGAGACGGATGGGTGGACATGAGCCATTTCTTGGTAACGGAGGTCGATGAGTGATAGCACATACATAGGTGAGCTAGGAATATTCACGGCCTCATGGTGTCTCCTCTGAATGCTCTTCCATGAGCGCAAGAGTCGAGTAACTGCCATTTCTTTCCGCCGCCTCGCTGGGACTATGTCGTGTCTCGGGCCAAGCAACAGCCGGCCGGTAGGGCCGCGACCGCCGGGTCCCTTGCCCATCCGTTGCCCGGTGAAATGGAAACGGCAGCGCGCGAGCCAGGTCGTCTCCTCCCTCGGCGCAGATTTGTCGAGGGATTAAAACGCGGAGAAGCGTGAGGGGAGAAAGCTGAGTGGGCAGGAGTAGTGTGAGGGACGGGGGAAGTACTTCATTACCAGCCACAGTCCGGTGTATTATTTCGTTCCTCGCTTGTACGGAAACGGTCTTGTGTTAGCCTCCCGAGTCAGTGAATCTTGTGGAACTCCATCGGGGAATATGCGCGAGAATTTCATTCACGGAGTCCATTCACCAACTTTTTGTAATCCATTTCCCTTGAAAAAAGAATGAGGACGGATTTCTGTCCTTCTTCCCCAGATTTGCCCCACTATCTCTCTATACCAATCGTGGTGCATCGGAAAAGTGAGGTCCCTATCGTTACCGGCCTGCTCAGGCGAATGTATTTCATTGTGCCTGGTTGATCGCGTGTCGCTGCTCCTGTGTAATTCGGTGTCTGACGTGAAAATAAGCACCCCTGAACTTAAATGAGGCTGACGAGTGGTTTTATCATGGGTATGTGCTCTTAACGTGATGGAATTTGGGAAAATTGGAGTGTAGAACAAAGTATTAAAAGTGATAAATGCTTAATGGATAGGCAAGCATCATTACGATATTATTGTCGATCCTACAGGAGCTGGATAGCCAGGAAGTGGTGTACTCATTATGGCGGGAGGACTGCTTCATGTTTCCAAACGATTATTTCCGTCGAATATGTGTGTATGAATGGATTGGAGCCTGCGATAATAAATATGTTAGAAGGTGGGTTTTTTTCCGTTAGGGGCCGCTAACGGAAAATGTGATGGAATTTGGGAAAATTGGAGTGTAGAACAAAGTATTAAAAGTGATTTACATTTACCCGAGGACGTAACAGTCAATAAAAAGAAAAATATTAGTTTGCTTGGTCAAGGTTGCCAAGTAACACTTGCAAACTTAAAAAATTTCTACGACGAATTGTTGTTCTACAATTAAATATAATTTTAATTAATTAAATTGCACATATTTAGCAATAGGAGTCGTGAATACGGTATCCCTCTCTTCAGCTAATAAACAGACTTTGCACCGTTTCTGTTGCTAATTTTGTCAAATCAAATTTTGGGTGAAAATTTAAGGCTGCTAAACTTATCCTCGAATTATAATTATTGCATAACAGTCCTGTTATGAGAATATGCAATAAGGATTCCTCGTACTAGGAAAATGAAATTTGTTAATAATTTTAGAATAAAATAAAAATGATTCAAGTTATTATTTTTAATGCATATACCACCGATCGAACAACAAATGAAAGGGCAAACTGACTTAAAACACGATATATGATTACTGACATTTGTGATATTTAGTACTGGTGAATTTCATATAGAAATGTCAACATGTAGCTCTCTGCAGTTTTGTTATTCTGTATTTTTTACAGGGTAGATGAAATGAAAATCATAAGAGGGGATTTAGCACGTAAAAATAAATACCTGTTTATCATTCCGTTTTACATAATTATTCTTTAATACATGTTCCATGTTCTATTGTTTAAATATTTAAACGATATTTTCTCTATTTATTGCAGGTCAGTAAGCTGCTGAAGTTCTCTGGGGTTTGGGTGAGAATATCGTCTCTATATTCAATTTTGGTCCTAATCGAACATTCATTTAGTTATTTAATCTATGTACTCTTGTTAATTACCAGTTATAATTTTTTCATTGCTCTTTAAGATGATGTCTTTCATCTATTCGACCACTTCCATTACTTACTTTAGCCAAGCAATGTACCTCAAACCTGCATCCGATTAGTTTTCTCCTCTTTTCATCCTCTCGATATGGAATTTTTTCTTAACTCACTCATTGAAAGATTTCTTTTTATTTCACGCTCATGTTCATCTCATCTCGGCTTCTGCTGCCACATAATAGTCATAACCTAGAAAGTAAACTCCATATGCAACGCTTTAAGAGAGGTTACTTTTTGTGAGGGTTAATTGTAATATTCTGCTAAATATTGTCCTCACTCGCGAACTCGTGAAATATCTGTAATGTTTTAGTCGACGGCCATTAACATAATTTTAAATGCCTTTATTCTCATGTTTTATTTTTCTCCTTTAATTCACCCTGTATGGTATTTTTCTTCATCGAAACTCTTTTTTTCTCTGTAAAAATAGATACTCGTACGTCATCCTCATAACGTAATCAGGGTATACGTGTAATTTTCGTGCCAGCAAACCTTCCCTTTTCATCCATCCGGTTTATTGGCTCCTCTGTGTACGCTATAAAAAGCAGTGGCGATAATGATGTCATTGACTTTATTTTAGTTGCACCTGTACATCTACATAATGCCCCGCAAGCCGCCGCAAGGGTGTGTGGCGGGAGTGTCAGTTCACCACCCGTAAAAAAGAAAAAAATTACATGAAAAATCAGCATATTTATGCAATCCTAAACCCATAGTGGCGTATAATTTCATACAAAACCTTTTCATTTTACACGCATTGAAATACATACACTATATCTACGTGGTAGTATCATGCATTGGATAATTGGTTTCTCTTTCCATAGAGTGCATGGACCAATTCTCTTTGTATTTAATTTCTCTTTCTGCTGTGTAAGTAGCGTTGAATCCAGTTACATGTGGTACAAAGCATTCTCCATTTTCACGAAGGCATTAAGCGTGACGACAATTGTTTTACCCATTCTCATGAGTGTGTTATGCCTTAAGTGCAGAAATAATAGTTTCTCTTCTTCTCCATACGCGCCTGAATTGAGTGTAAGGGAAATTGTTTTGCGAAAACACAGTAATCTCTAGTCGTCAGTGGATTTTACCGCGGCACATCCCTTGAGACAGAAACGAAAAGCAACTAAAGATCCAGACATAGAAGTACGCATGTATTCCGGTACTCCCGGCTTCACACCATGGCATAAAAGTAGGAAAACTACTGAACGATTCGGAAGGTATTTGTATGACCTTTGAAATGAAGTTAGATCTTCATTAAAACATTCTTCTTCTTTTTTGTCTAACCTACGACATATTCGACTTATTCTTCAACCAATGAACTAGAATATTGCTGGAATATTCATTCAAAAGCATTCCTGTGTGTTTTTCCATACTTGATTATTTACATACCTCATTATCAGGAAAAAATACTCCCTTGTAACAAATGGGTACCCTTAGGAAATGGTCTCTCCCGCCATTTAGATACCGCAAATTAAAATGCAGTGTTATTTACAGATTCTTTGGGTGATTCTGTAAATTTATGGTCAGTTCCTATCGCCACTTTTGCCGATATCTTTTCTTATCATAATTTGAGGCACGAGACCTGTCCAGCAAATAAAAATGCGATTTACTAAGTGTAAAATCTGGCGATACCTATAACAGTAATATAGTTATCAATAAGAATATTTACTCTTTCGATCTCCATTGTGTAATTAACTTCGTGTATTCAGATATTAAATCATGGTGCACAAGTGGTCATCACCAACTTTTAATAATCATGGCATGTGACTCGACCCTGTGGCTCTCGGGTATTTAAATTCATAAACAAATTAATATCTCTCCAGTTCATTGTGAATGTATATTTTTTATTTAAACCGCACAATATTTATTTTTAATGATTGAATTAATGGTGGATGTAGGTAATTATAATAGCGTTCTCTTTTATTCTGGTGTGAGAAAAGTTTTTCGTTTGCGGAATGATTCTATTTAAATTAATCACTAAATAAAATATTTTTCGAAATAGTTTCAAAACGGAAATTTATCTGGTGCGAAAAATAATTTCAAAATATTTTGCAATTCCATAATCGGTTTTTTTTATTTCTTCAAGCCAACTATGCATTAGTGTTTGCCCTGTGTTTTCCATTTCTCCCTATTTAAGTAGTCAGAGAAACTGAACTTATTCGAAGTTATGGAGATAAGATATATGAAGATAAGATCCTCGCCAGTATAATTGGACCAAATTTCAATCCTTAATTAATTATAGCGAAAACTAGGGGACCATTGGATCCCTCGCCTTGAAAAGTGCAATTCAATGCTCCATTCCCATGGAATGGGGCCACATAGTTTGTATAGATACAAAAAATATTGCAGCATTTTTTCGTGTTCCAATATCAATCGCTAAGAGTCGGTTTCTCTGGGAGAGGAAATGGAAGCATCTACATTTTAGCGAAAAAATAATAATACAGTGTCTCTAAGAACTTCATGTGAATTTTTTTATGCGTGGGAGATCTGATAATTTTTTATCTCGGTTAAGGAGCCAGTTTCAATTAATATATTTGAAAATTTCGAAAAAAAAGGGAATATCTTCCTTTTTGAGATTTTCCTCTTAAAGCTCTCAGGCCGTAGACATGACTGCTTTGAGGAATTAATTATTAAGCACGAAATCAAGAGTCTGTTGATTTCTTTTCATATAATTGTTTCCATCGAGTCCATTTTCTTTCCGGAGTTTTAAGAATGCTTAAAAAAACTCTCTAACTCAACTTTCTCATTGGCTTTTTATTTTACACCGTTCTCTTCTTATCATTAAAAGACAAATACTTTCATGCGAATTAGAATGGACGTTTAGTACGTTAGGAAAAAATCTATTGGCCGCTGCGGCACTTAAGAAAAAATATTTACACTGTATAAATGAAACAGAGTAAAGCGTTATTGTTTTGGTAAACGATTGAGTTCAGATTATTCGGAATGATCATCATAATGGTTTCCACATGATGATTTACATGCTTTCGTATCTCTCTATAGTATGATCTGGATTGTTACAACACGGTATTTGTTACCGAGAATATGACACCTTGTTATTTTTATTGAGTGAGTGTGCCATGTCCAAATAAACTACGTACAAAATTCTTCGTTCTTATTATCACCCAATAAATACACTGTCATGTCTCGTATGTTACCAGTCTTTAAAAAAAATCAATTCTATGAATTAGTTTAATTGACCAATTCTGTATTTTCAAAATTTATTGCAATCTGAGACTCCTAATGTAACATTACGTTTAAAATGGAACATGTCATGCTTGATGACTGCTTCAATACATTTAATACGTGTAATAAAGGGTTTTTTGGATACACGTGAAAATAAAAAAGCAATAATAAATGCGTTATATTATTTATGCAACTATCACAGTGTAATGTGATTATACAAGAATCAAAGTATCATATTTTGGAGAAGCAAGCTTTTTAGCAGCTTTTAAAATTCAACTATCAAAAAATAGTAGTGACAGAGTTGGAACAGTTCTAATATTTAACGCAAGAAATTGAAATATAAATTGCAAAGGAAAAGAAGTCTCCACATTTCAAATTCTTGGGTGGTGCGCTATTTCGAACTACAATTTTAAATTGGTAATTATGATAGCTTCTCTAGTAGTAAATTCAATAAGCGATTACATAACCTATGGCTCGGTCCATTTTTATGTAGGATGGAAATTATGTCATTACTGAATATGGTAATTCTGACTGCAACTGTCTATTAACATTATTAAAATATGAATGGATAGTAACCTCAGTAAAAACTCAACAATAAAGCTCATTATTAAAGGGAATTCATATTCTATGTATGCATTTGTTAAAATGTTTATTTGAAAACGATCGCTCTGTTAAAGCGTGCAAATTGTCTGTCATAAATAAAATTGAATAGATTGAGTGGATAAATGCACCGTTGAGGAAAATTGATTTAGAAAATAGAACAAAACCCTCATTACTTTCATTGAAAGCATAGAATTAGCTACAAGTTAACAGCTGTAACGCTAAATATGAAAGCCCTTCATGTCGATATTATCAACCAAAATTCCGCAACCTTTGCCAGATGGTATAAGGTACACGCTGAGTTAATTTTCAAGTTAACTTTCGGTACAAAATTTTGTTAAAATGCTCAGTCAATCTAAAAAACGCATTAAAAATTGCAGGAAAAAAGCATTTTAGCAGTATTTAAGGCAGTTCAAAGGCCAATGTGTAATTAATAATAATATGTAATCGCTTAATGTTAATTTTATCATAATCCGTATTTGAAACAAGCAGTATAAATGGAACATGTTTTGATCAAGAATCAATGAGATATTGATTGTTGTGTTAACTGTTTTCGTTACATAGAATGTATAGAGAAGACACATGCTCAGATAACTTTTTTTATTAACTTGCCTTAACTCAAGGCATTGAATCCCCGATTATCAAGATACTTTTCATTTTGGATCAATCTTAGGTGATTGTATTTGACGTGAATTTTGCTGCTTGTCTATTTTAAATTCAATTTCAGGGATACAATTGGCGTTCACTCGGATGTAGCTTAGTAATTGAAAATGAAGACGAGCAATATAAATAGTTTTTTCTTCAAAGAAAGACTAATCATTGCAATTTCCCATTGTCTCGTCCTGAATTTTAATTTGAAAACAATTTTTTTTCCATCGAACCAGACCTATCATTGTCAAATGTTTTCAGCTCAAAAACTTTAAATGGCTAAAAAAGTCAGAAAATAAGGTTTTGGAAAGAAAATCAGTTTCTCGAGACGAACATTTTCCCTGCATGCAATATTTTACAGGAGCTTAGTTGAAATTTATTATTCTATTACTTTAAAAAATCCTATTTCAAATGGAAATTTTTTAATGTTATTTGTAACACATAATATCCAGCAAAAATTATTAGCCATGGCATGCAACTGTTGAAAAATTACATGCTCTGCGTGCGCCACAATATATTTTTCACGATATCAGGCTATCGATTAACGAGTTTATTCTATGTCTAAAAACAAGAAAGACAATAATGCTCAACTACATAAATGAAAGCAACGGGAAACCAGACTTGCTAGGGTCGTTAGATGATACTTTATTTAGCGGAGAGGCTGCCCAGTAGTATTCTATCCCATTTATTCGTCCAATATAAACCCATTAATTTAGCAAAGATGTGTGTTTAATGATGCTAATTAACCACCATCATCCCGAAAGGAGAAATCAGTTACAAGTTCCATGGTCAACAGCCTGCTATATCAAATTCCGTATGAATTTACTTATCATAATCCATAATGACCTTTCACTGGCTAAAGTCAGCCAGTGTAAAAGAGATTAAACCGAAAATTTGGGATGGAAGGAAAAGTCCCAGAAAAAAGGGGCAAAGGAAAGTGGAAATCCATTTACTACGATCACGCAAACGTTGTCGAATATTTTTTTCTCCTCCGCCCGGCTACGAAATGAGTTCCCAACCCAATTCTCCCTACAGGAAGACGTATTCCCGGAAAGAAATTTTTCGTCGCCCACACCACACAAATCCGTTCCCCATGATTATCTGGTTCACCCTCCTCCATCGATTCGTCGATCGCAGCGTTTCCGTTCAGTGGTATTTAAACGGTGTGGAGCCGTTTTTGTCCGGTATTTCGTGCGAATTCCCCGAGCCCGCTCGGGGCAGGCTATGCGGTCAACCACGAATATGTGCGACCGGGGTTTACCCACCGCTTCAATCATGTCCACAGTGGCCCCTGCCTGAATTTATGCATAGGGACACAACCTCCCTCCTTACCTCCGCCCTCATCCAAAAAGCGTAGTCGTTACTGTCGTCCCTTCAGGAATATTTTCCTCGGGAGCACGGGGATGAAAGAGAGGCGCGGATGTGGATTAATCGCCCCTTGGCCGGTCTTAACCCTGGTTCGTTTTCCGCCTGCGCTTTCCTTGTCAACTTTTGGGACGTGCAGTTTTCCGGGATCAAATACCTATTGGAATAATATCCCTTGTAGAGATGGAAAAAATCCACACCACACGAGCTTCGATTCTTTGGCCTTATGATTGATTCCATATAAAATCACCCCCCTCACAAACATTCGCTTCGGTCGACACCGTCTGCGAATTGCATATCAACAAAATACAATCTTTCATTCATCAAAATCATTTTCGCTCCGCAGTGGATAGAGTGGATCCACGCTGCTGGATCTATAAACTTTCTTTGTTCCGCCGCAGAATTGGCACAGTGGTGAAAAAAACCACCTCGACTACCATATTTTACTCAATGGAGATATATTTTCATATGCGTGTGTGTGGTTTAGTGTCTGTGTATACATGCACCTAAGCGCACACATTTACCCAGATATACATGCAAAGACACATATACGTGCTTGCATAGAATTACATGAATAAATAAATTTTGCATATATATATTTGTGTGCATGAAGTTACAGCGAACAAAGACAAAAGCACGGAAACAAACAAAAAACAAAGAAAACTCACTCGTTTTCGAATTTTCGTAGGTATAAGCCATCTTTCTCAAGAAAAATAAGGAAGGAACTGAGGAAAAGGTTATAACAGAATGGGCTGGAAACTCTGAATGGAAGGGGCAGGTGGGGAAATGTTTGCGAGAGAAGAGTTGGGAGGGGGACTTTTAGAGGAGTGGGAATAATATAGATGGTGTTGTGAGCGGAGGGGGGATGAAAATATGTGAAGATCGGGGTGGTTAATGTCTATTATTAATACCTGGGTAATTCAAGGAATCCAGGAACCAGATAAACGCCTGTTCTATCGTTTTGATTTCAGTGGAGGGTCAAAGTGTGGAAGGGATGCTACTATGGATACACTATGGTATTTATCAATGGGAAGAATTCTCGCATGAGGCCCGGTGGTTATTGATTCTAATATTGAGGGGTGTGGTACACTGTCCAATGGCAAAGGCAGGGCACACATATATGGTCTTTCTCACTGCAATTTCTTTCTCCTCAATGATATACGCATAATATGCGATTTTCGTACCTTATTTGGAAGTTGCTCACTGGATGGAAACTAACTCATTGTTTATTCTATTACCAATTTAAGCGTTTAGCAAATGACTTACAAGTCGATATTTTTTGATAATTTGGTATCCATGTAAACATACTTTTTTACTATTTGAAAAAATACATAACCCCGCAATATGATGGCATATACTACCTTGATCAAAAAGTTCCCGGAATAACCACCGTGTGGCGCTCCCATCGTTCCGATTTGAGTTCTGTTTTTTTTGTTAAATTGGTACATCTGTTGTTGATATTCCCTTTAAATCTTAGTGTCATAACTTGGCATTTGCAAAAGTTACGTAGCCAAGAGTACATCTATCTCTGTGTGTGTTGGCGATTTTTTACAATTGCAGAAATGGATTTAAATTTGCAACAACGAACTTGTATTTGTTAATAGTAGTTCAATTACGAGTAGGGACCCTGCTTGAGGCAACTTTTCTGTCTCTGTGACTTGGGTAAATACACTTTGTTTGATAATAATTCAGTGTATTAACAAATTGTGTAATGCATTTCATGCATTCCACTAAGTCTGAAGTCAATTTTAGTACATAATTTCAGCGTGTACTCTGAATCCTTTGATTTTTATCCACATACGTATTCACTGGTTTTATTTGTCCTGTAGATATTGTAGGTTAGTATGCAAATAACTTTGAGTAGGATTTGATGATTAATCTTCAAGTGGCTGCTAATCTAGCCATGATGTCCTGAATGTAGGAATATTGAAGGGACGGGGGACAGTTGGAATATTGAAGGGAATGTGGGAGGGAGAGGTAGGGGAAGGGAAGGTGTAGGAATATTAAAAGGAAAGACGGACTGTACGTTACTCGCCTGTTGTCCCCACTGGACGATAATGCACGGATATTTTAGCCACAGTTTTTTTAACAGCACAATAGCTTTATTTATGAATATTTAGTAATTATTTAAGTTTATGCGCAATGAAAAGAGATAGTACACTCTTCACAAGTGTAGATATTTTTTACAGGATGTTCTGCATTTAATGCATACTTCTGTACATTCTGCATGTTGAATGGAGTAACCAATGAACATTTTTCCCAAATCAAACATTATAAATGTTTAAATCCATTTTTCTATGAATTGTTTCTTCGAATCGGAGAAAACCAACGGTTGTATTTTTTACAGTAATAAATTATTCCTTTAAATTTGATGGGTGCCTATCCTCTAAACAGAACATTTTGAAAATTTGTTAAACTATTAAAATTAACCTTAGTGTTCTCGTTTCACCAGTTGGCAACGGTGATATTCTCTGCTTTTATACGAGTGAAATTTTATAAATATGGTGCCTTCGGTTAAATTGTATTACTTTTAAAAGACAATCTTACGCTTACTTGAAAAAAACTCAGACCTTGAAGAAACTACTACGCATATTTTTACCTTTATGTTGGCTGAGTTACATTTCGATTTTCCTCGTCACTCATTTAATGACTAACTTACTTTTGAAGTACCTTATTGAACTCTACCCTCTGTGAATTTTTTCGGAAATATATAGCCTTCTCAATGAACGCCTTTCGGTGTTCTCCTTAGTTTCGAACGTGCACAGTGATTGATGCTGCCTCTCCAAGTAAGAGATTGTGAATCCTATTTGTGGAGACTTTTTTACTCTCCGTCATTCAGTAGGAATCACGATAATGCGTGATCTGTGTTGCTCTTCACGTCCCTCGTATGGTCGGCCGAGTGGTTTGGCGTAGGGACCCATCTGTCTCCCGAATTGGATCTATTGGAGCTTCCGACGAGTGCGATTGAGCAAAAAGGACCCGAAGGCCACTCACTGTCTGCTCACCCAAGAGCCGACTCATCCGTCTTAGCTCAGGGAGTAGGATACGCTGCGGCAAAAGTAAAAACTCGGGCTTTGGGGACGGAGAGGGTGAATCGTCTTATTGGCAATCAGTCTCCTGGTCCGCGGATATTGTGTGCAGTCCCATTGTCCGGAATTTTCTCCCGTCTGCACGAGTAAATACTTTGAACAAAATCTGTTTTCATCCATTTTCACGCAATCCGTAAACCCTTGTCACAGAGGTAAGAAACCAGTATCACATTTGATGACCTTTTCCCTCAACCTCTACAGGTACCAGCATGTGAATCTAATCATTTGCCATGCGTCGTCGTGATCGTCTCCAATGATTTTACACTCGGGCTCCCGGTGTATGAGTGGAGATAAGGATGGATACGTAACCGACTGAAAGAATCAATAGGTACTTATATCGAAACCAACATTACTGAAATCTAATGCCGAAATTATTATTCATCATTCATACTTTAGATAAATAATATCAAATATGGGAGTATTTTTGAATTTGTAAAAGTTCAAAGTATTTCTGGAGATGAAAAGTATTTTGTAAAAAATAGGCTAACTATTACGCAAATTGTATATACATCTTTTTGTGAAGTTTCAGAGGAATCAAATACATAGCAATATCATTGTGCGTCATTATTAATAAAAATTAAGTTTACCCTTCCTTGGATTTATTTATTGCAGTGGAAAAGTAATTACCTACACTCTTATACGAAAGATGTCATTTAAAAAGCGCGGAGGGCACCTTAGAGGATCTCAGTACAAGTTACCCATTCGTCACTCATAACCAAGTTTGTTTATACATCCTGGAAGTAGCAACATTTAAAGTAACCAAGAAACATTTACAGATGGCATAATGACACACTTTTGTAATTATAAAATTAATGAAATATACAGGCATATGGTTCACTGAAGAGTCTGCATTTAAAACCATGCATTTATTGAATTCATAAAGGCATCAACAAGACTCACGCAAGTACATGCCTAGGCTATTTCTCGGATCAATTAATTATCTACGTGAGCGGCTCACTCGTGAGATAGCATTTGGAAACGGCGACGCTCAATCGACGCCAAGGAATCCAACGCCTCCACTCTTAGCTTCCAAGTAGCTTCTAAACGGACTTGGTGGACATAAGGTTGTGAATTTCATCTATATTAATGCACTAATGCTGAATTTCTGAGAAAACATTTCTAAGCACGCAGTCCGAGAGGAAGGGAGTGAGGGAGATGGAGAGAGAGAGAGAAAGGGAGAGGGGAGGAGGGGAGTCGCTCTGAATAAAAAGGCCCAGGGGACCGTCGAGAGCGGTTCGCGTTCCGAGTGCCTCAAGAAGGCATTAGGGGGGATGGAGGGGGTTAGATAGGTTGGGGAGAAATTTCCTCCGGGGGTTGCTGCGGAGGAAGACGTTAGTGGGAGTGGGACGAGTGGAGAGTGGAGAGGGAGGTGGCCACGAAGATCCTCCCCCTTTCCCCTAGCGTGGGAGAGGTAGGAGGGCATTAGCGTCGAGCGGAGACTTCATCCGGCTCCCACCCGCTTCCACTCCGGATCCTGTCTCCGCTCCTTGTCGAGGGTTTCCTGCCTTTCTCCGCTTTCCCCCACCTCTCTTCTCCCTCTCTTTATCTTTCCGTCCCTTGCGCTCTTCCCTCTTTCGCTTCCCGGTAAATTATTTTCTTTCGAATTTTGGAGCCCCTTCGACCTCTCCCATTCCCTCTCAACCCCTTCCGTCCACTCTCCCTTTTCTCTGCCGCCTCAGACGGGTCCTCGGTTTGTGAACGCGACCGGCGAATACTTGGCTGCCCCCTGCTGAAACCTCGCGCCGCTTCCCCTGCCTATGCCACGAAACTCGAGACTTCGTGGGGACGGGTGCGATCCTCATGAGTGCCACAAAGACGTGGTAGGGATATATATTTTTTTTCTATTTCGCTGGAGCCACGTAAAAGAAATCCCCCAATCTCACCCCGTGCCGCGCCTAGTCTTTTTTGATTACGGATTTTCCTCCGCTGAAATTCCTTGCCGGAGGGTTATTTTGTCGTCGGATGAGGCAAGGGAAAGGCTGTTAGCCGCTCCGCCCCAGCTTTGGCTGCGAAACGTGCGTGCTGAACGTGCTAGACCCGCTTCCTGTCCTCGCATGTTGCCCATCGCTGAGAGAGGCTCAACTGCTTTTACATTCCTGTAGTCTATAATTTGGTGTACGTTTTCCTTGCTAATCGGTGCCACTTAGCGCAAATTAGGTTATTTTAGCACATGATCTATGTAAATATTATGCAATCGAACGTCTTATAATTCAAAAAATCTCCTAATTAAAGATTGTACCAACCTATTACTGTCTTGTAGGTTTATTTGAGTGATAAACCATTGTGAAGGAGGCTGACATCAATATTAAGTGTACATTTTAATTAAATGGAGTGCATTTTTTTGAGTCAACTTTGAGTATCATGGCTAAAAAATGTCAGTGACGCATTTCATTTAAATCTCTTCAAATTTTCTGCATATTCATTGACTACATTATAACGACTCATGCATTCAATGAATTTTATTTTAACCGCTTATGGCGGAGAGGACGCAGTTAGTAATAGGATACGCAAGATAGTTCCGTGTGGATTCAATCAGGTAGGAATTTGAACATATTGTTGGATAAGAGTTCTGTATCATAGGGATACGTTCAGAGTTTTTCTTTTATTAGTATCCCCGGTAATTCAAACTTAGCATCTCCGAGAGTAGGATCTGGAGGAATGTCTGTATGGGGATATCTCTGCCTTTCTTGACAGGAGAAAGATTTGTGGTGCATGTAATTTCCAATTTGTTATGAGGATGATCGAACCGGGGATTGTTTTCGCGGCCAGGTGAGGGTGGGTGGCATCTCGCCTTTGGGACCGAATTAAGAACTGCGGCTTGCATTCGGTCGTGGCCAAAATTGGGCCAATGAGGTTACCATTCATTCAACACCTCACCACGCCCACACACCGACGTCTGGGTGGTTTGGGCCACATTTAGCCTCACGTACCTCACCCACGCTCCGTCGCCGCCCCCCACACACTCTCCTCCTCGACGTCGCACCCCCGGGTTCCCCTAGCCGCACTTCCCGGTCCCCTTCGCCGCACTCCACGGCTCCCTTTGCCGCACTCCCAACTCGCCGCCCTTCCTCAAAAACTCGTCCCGCCCCACCGTCCCCCTTAGCACGCCTCCTCTACCCTTTCAACACTTCTTTCGAGCCCGTCACCTGACCTCCCACCCATCCCGCGGGAATCGCCCTGGAGGACTCCCTTGATTGGCCGCATTTCCAGACAAAATGCCAACCAGTATAATGCTTTGCTGTCTCATATGGTCATTAATTCCACGACCCCTTTGCCGGGTCCTATGTATTAATGACTTCAGCTCGACGTGACGCACGCATTCGAGGAGCTTTGTACTCGGAGTAAATGCGATCAGTGACGTGGACTTGGCTTCCTCTATTCCCTCTGTATCCCTTTACTGATTTTCTCAATTGGTTTCGAAATAGGAACGTGAAATAATGAGAAAATTATTTTTTGTGGAGGGAAATTGATTTTTAATGATTACTTATATTTTATTTATTTTTTAAGGAGCTCTCAAAATTGAGCCATGAATTTGGTGAAATTTCAAAATAAATAGCAATCCAAATTTTAGGAGTGGGTAACACAGAGCCTTGTCATCTTTATATCGTGGAAGTTCCTGAAAATATATTGCTAGGTAAATATATAGTCGTAAGGAATCTTATAATATCTGAACCAAGCTATAGGTCAGACTTTATCCTTTTAGCTAATAGTTAAGGTAAAATTACCAAGGGAACACAAAATCGATATATTTTAGAGAGGATACCTGCCTGATACATTTTTGATTACTCGATTTTCGTAAAATTTTGACGGTTGTGATACTACAGTTATTTTTATGCACTCAGGGCAGCATAAAGTCGAATTTTATCCACTTTGGGCTGAAAAGTGCTCATCTATTTATCCGCGTATAAAAAAATACAGTACTGGGCACGTTTATTGGTCAAGGACGTAGGATAATTTGCTTGCAAATATAATCTTTAAAAAAATTCAACATTCCTGAAAATACCCCGAAAAATACTATTTGTAATTTCATTTTGTCCTGCCGTGCGTAACCGCTTGTCGAGGGCGTTGTTACCGACGGTCCATTTATTCAAAATTGGATAACGTTATTATTGAATGGGCCAATCGAGCATTAAATCATATTACCGATGTTCCTTTGCCATTGCGTTATTAATTCCACGCATTATTGTTTGTTCAGTAAACTACCTTAATAACACGTGTGCATGAACCTGTACTATATAGGTTCGTAAATGTTCTCTGCAAGCGAAACTTGTCGAATATTATTTTCTATAGTATTCTTTAGGAAATAGATGTTGTGTTTCTTTCATTGGTAATAAAACCCTATAACTGTTTAAACTTAACTAACTTATAGTGTTTATTATACCATGCTCGTAAATGTTGCTCAGAGAGTAAATTAAGGCAAATTCTTTCCTTCTAAAATGATTAATAAGTCCTATTGACGGTATAGCTTGCACTGGAATTCTTTTTAAGGTTTGCATAGAACATGAGCTTCAACAATTATTTCATTCATAAATAAGGATGGTAATTTAAGCCAATAGAAGATTGGTTCACTTTTAAGATTGTAAAAATATGTGAATCACAGAGACCACTATTAACTTCCACTGTCACAGATTTGTATTCTTTGTTTCAATTATTTTATAAATACACCAGCGGAATCTTAATGTGGCTCTCCCCCTAAAATAGAATCCCGCAGTCCGAAACTTATTTCATTTCCCATTGATTTCAATCTATGCAATATTCATTAGTCCGGTAAAAACTCCCCATATTCCGACTAAAATCGCTGCAATTGAACAATGAGTTAAATATAATATTTTTGAAATTATTGAAACTGTAGTGAAACGTTTGCATCGATTCTTAGTCATAATAAGTTGGTGTATTTTTAAAATGAACATTATTTTATTAGACTAATTTAATGTCATAATTCTACATGTATTCATAATAAAGCATACCAATATGATGTAGAGAATTGATGCACTCACCGTAAGAGTAAGTATTAAAATGCCATCGGTATAAAAATACAAGTTGTTATTCGCTCTACGGAACTATAATATACCAGTTTTGAGGCAATATGTCAATGGTATCTTATTATAAGCCTATTGTATTTCTCCAGTTGAAATAAATCTTCCATGTCTTGGTGTGAAATGATGCGTTATGAAATGAACGAATTTTCCTACCAAAATATTTTCACGGAGTACTAAGGGAAATAATTCCTTTAGCATTAATCAAGGCCTCTAAAGGCTGGTTGCTAAAATTGAGAAAAAATAAAAGACAGAGTTCCCTTTCGGATGTTGATAAGTGCCACATTAAATGCAGTTTCGACACTCCTAAACTTTCATGGGCTTCTAACTAGATTCAGAATGCCGTGTGAGTGAAGCAATTTATAATGATTTTCTGTTCAGTTTCTTTGTGCTTCACTCCACAGAGTGCGTAGTATTTGGCGGAAATATGTCAAGCTGATGATCACTCGCCTCCCCCTCCTTCCCATCTGACGGAGAGTACGCCCGTGGCAACTCCAGTTTCGTCTCCACCTCCGATTTCCCCCAGTATTCTCGCTCCGATTCCGTACTTCACGGTCCCCAATCACTTGGCATTATCCAGCTCCCGATCATTGCTTACCCCAGCTCCTCCCCGCCTAATCCCACTTCATGCAGGGGCACGATCGCCTACCTCTATCTCATTCCACCCGCGTATGCCCATCAACTCCATCAAAGCCACACCACCTCCGCTCCATTCCAAGAATTCGATTCAAGTGGTCCTCATCCACGGTTAAAGGCATCGGGCGCATCGGTGCGCCAGCGCTCCACTTGCATGCCTGGCTTCCATCCCAAGGCTGTGTCTATTACCCCGGAAGGAGCTACTGCGCTATCTGGTATAGGTGCGATAATGCATCCGTGCTTGGGTTACAGTGTATCGTTAAGTATCCGCGGTAGCGTCTCGCTTCCTCATAATTTAGAATCAACCCGTTCCACATCGAAGGGTTCTCGGACGGCAGCCCATGAATTACAGCGCCCGTGTCAACTATTGATCCACCTCTAAACATTGCAAAACTGGTCTCCTTTGCATACACTCATTCATTGCGACACACTCCGTTCCATAGCACAGTCATCTGCTCTCTCACAGGCTCGCCGACGAAGATTTACCATCGAGCGATCTTCTCAAGTTTCAATGTGAAAATCTAGTTTTTGTGCCAGTTTGCCGTTCCTTATGTCCTACTAAACAGCCAGCTTGAAATTTGAGAGAGTGCGAGAGGAAATAAGCGACTTAACCCCAATCGATTCCGAGAGTCCCTGTATCTCTAGTCATGAGCGAATCATGCGTCAGACCCATCCCCTTCTTCGACCCAACCGGCAATTTGCATGTTTTTTCGCCACCTGATCGACGTAACGCACTTTCATTCGGTTTAACCCATTCCATCAAAATACATCCTTACCCTCGGCTGGCCTGTCGAACGCAACCACCTCCTGCCCTCCCGATTCCATCGGGATTCCCCTCCGGTTCTCAATCCTCCCCTCATCTTATCAAACTTTATCTCTTTCCATCCAATTTCTTTCATCCAATTCCATAACCCAGCCGAGTACAACCACTCACGTAAACCCCCAACTCCCACTTTCTCTTCGCTTCAGCCATCCCATCCTGCCGCAGCACTTTGCTGCCAGAGCCCGAAAGGAAACCTTGTCTTCCGAATGGCTTTGTTCGCCGCACTCAACTTCTTTTCAGGAACGCCCCCGATGAAATGAGACCAAGCACAGTGCTTTGGGGCACGCTCCAGCCCCCTCCGCCCATGATTTCGAATCCTTGCAATCTCGCTGTCCAGCTATGGCCGAGTACAGCTCACATTCATTCTCGGAGGTAAGAGCGTAGGTAACTATGCTCTGCACGTTAGTATCGTGAGTAAGTTGAAATTGAAAAGAGGTAGTTCATCTGAAAATTTTTCACTGGGGCCAACCACAAATGTGTGGACGCAACTCTTAAAGTAAAATAGAGATACGAATTTCAATATGGGTTAGTGACATTTGCGGCAAGTAACTAGCCAGATTTATTCGAAATAGACGCTGTCTTGATGACTGGTAATCGCGTTAAATACACATACTTACGTATATTACATTTACAAAATCTATCAACATAATTGTTGAGAGATTATATCCTAAGTTTTATTTTATTACGAGTTTCTCAATATTCATAATTTATACAAACAAATTACATCCACATGTCGCCCTCGTTCACAAAGGCCATTGCTTCAATTTTATAAAATACTATTACGCTCCAAATTTTTTGTGTACAAATTATTTACATTTAATGTCAGGAAATTTATTTGATATCATCTTTAATGTTTGTCGTAATTTCTAGGAAAATATTTTCAAGAAAATCAAAAATTACTATGAAATTACTGCGAAGGCTTCCGCGGTGATGAGATGCAATCTGTACGTTTTTCGGGTTCCCCCCGCGTTGAGTTGTGTCTATTGACGACGGTTTCGCCAGCGGGACTGCAAAACCCAAAAAACTGGAACCCAAAAAACGTACAGATTGCAAAAATTACTATGATTTAGAGGGCAAAATCATTCCACATTGTCAAAGATAAATGTCTTGCTTGGTAAATTTCATGCTAATAAAATAGCAAAATTGTAGTTACATGAATTCAGAGAGAATACTATATGTATGATTTCTTTTAAAGGTTGCCATTAATTTTTAATAAAAATAAATGATTTTGTTATGTCTGTAATTTATATGAGATTTCGGCTGTTTTCAGGAGAAATAAATATGCATATCGGAATGAATGTCAAACATACTTTGGTAATTATCTTTATTTTCGATGGAGAGAATTCTCAAGTCTCAAGTCGTTTAAATTGCTTCATCTATCTTTATCCGTTTCTCTTTTAAAAAGTTCGGAATAAAATCACATAGATAAACAATTATGGTTTTAATGGATGGAGTATTAAAATTTTATTTATCCATTTATTTTCTTCATATTCGATGAAAGTAACATTAGATTCTCAATTTTATCACTTTTATGTGACCTTTGTAAATACGAATAATTCCAAAAGTTTTCCAAATACTAATTTTCTATTGTGGCCGTTACGGAGACTCCCTTAAATAAGAGCGTATTTGTATATTAGAACGGGAATGTTTAATTAACAATAGTTCGTGTTACATAGTGCCATGGTGACACTCCCTCATTAATGATATTTAAAATGGAACACGAAATTTAGCTATGATAAATATGATCTATGCTTGAAGGAAAACTGAAAAATGCTTGAATTTTATTCGTGCATGAACTCTCAACCACTTCTAAGGTTCCGCCAAGGAAGGAATCAATGCGCTTATTTCCTTTCCGCCGAGGGCGGCGAAAGAAATCTCTCAGCCTTGCCATCGAAAGGCGCCCTAAAATGCACATCACGAGAGCGTGCGACTCCAGGGAAAGTCTCCAATTTTCCGAATTCGGAACGAATCCACGAGTGACGTAATTACTGAAATTGATCATCTGCATCTGGGAAGCAGAGCTGCGGGCGAAAGGTTTACCGTCCATTATATTCCAAAATTAATGTTATTGTCCTCGGTAGCTCGCGGCACGCTCCCACCGGGTGGGCCAGGGGTTCAGTATTCCCCTATGTGGCCACGCACCCACATTTTCACCCAGAATCGCGTGATGGGAGAGGAGTGACTGAGCTGGTATGAGGGAGGGCGGTCAGGTCCTTATTTGTCCCCCAAACCTCTCCCCTCTCAACCTCTACCCTCCCATAATCTTGCCCTTTCGCCCTTCTTTCATCGTTGGGGCAGTTGTCGGTCATCCAACTCGTTTATGTTAACCTCTACCATTCGTTTCGGCCTTCTTTCGTCATCACTAAGTGGTGCCACCGTTGAATACCGTCGTATAGTCCGGAGGAGGGTCTGCTTCTTCCTTTCCGTCCCAGCCTCGCAAGAAATCCTAATCATCCTCGTGTCATGATTTCTGCCCCCTCGTTTCACCAAAGTTTAGACCATTTCCCGCTGAGTGTGTGCAGGTGTAGATTTTATGAAGTCTACCGGGATAGCAGATGTCTCTGAATGGCGTTCCTCCGGGTCACGATCGAGACTCGAGCCTAACCGAAATATTTATCTCTTAATTAAGTTTCAAAAGAAAAGTATTGAAAACATTTCCTTCTCTTTGTGTATTAATGTTAATATTATTGGCAGTCTTCCTTGGAGAGATTGGATGGTCCCTATAAAATTATAACCTAATATCGTGAATGTATTGGGCACTGCTGCCCAGCGTAAACCATTATTTCCCTAAAATATTTCATCTCTGCCTTTGCATATAGTATATCTATCTCATTTCATGTAATGTAATTCCTCCCACTACACCTCCTTCCTGAACTTATTCCTTCTTTTGTAGGCATCGACTTACCGCTACCTAACACTTTAAGACTTCCTTCATACATATGATTCAGTCGCATTTTCTCAATCATCTCAATATTCAATGTTAAAAAAATCTCATTATTTTTTTCCTCAAATACCTGATTTTAAAAGCATGTTTAATACTCCTCTTCGTACTTAAATTATTGTTTTGTGTTTATTTTTATTTCGAGTCCCTGACTTTAATTCATTCCTTTTCGCGTTTTTCACAACTTCTACTATCAACATTCCAATGCCTAATTTGATCCAAAATTCCATCAACGGACGCCAACTTAAATCAATAACCCCAGAGATTATTATTTTCTGAGAATCTCTTAAATTAAGTTTTATTATTATTTATATCTACCCAATGTGATTCTTACTATTTTCATAATGTCTCATTAAAGTTTTATTAATTACATTTATTTCCTACTAAACCGACCTTCGGGTCGATTACTTTGTTTTTATGATGTTTATTTATCCTAAATAACATTTGTATGTATACTTTCAATCCATGAATTTTCTCATTTATAAACACTCTCATGACCGATTTACGCGTAAATGTTCTTTTTGGAAGTTTATTCATGGTGTGAAGCTTAAGTTTTCCTCACTAAAATATCCATAGTCCACCATAGAAGGAATTATTTTGCAATATTTCTGCTTTATTGATATTTAGGAACGATCAGAGCACGCTCATTTGGCATACATAGACTATATCTGATATGAATATTTATTTCAGTCTTCGTAATAATTTTAACTTGAGAAAATTTTGATATGTCCATATAAGGTTTGTAACAAGTATTCAAAATTTTACTCGCTAGCAGCTGTAAATTTCATCGAAGTGTAGGTATTATTAATCCATATTTAATTTTCCTAAACTTTTCATTTGTTTCTGTCCTTGTTTAATTTGTTGCATTACTATTCTTTTATCCACAGTTCCATCCACTTTTCCGACTTTAGGGCGTAATCCCAAGAGATAATTAGCACATTTTCTTACGGGACCTTTCGGCAGATGTAGTCACATATGTACTGGATGAATATAATCTATAGCCGAGAAACATATTTGATTATGATCATGTTTTCTTCTGCCTGTCAGCGACTGTAAAAGTGTCTTAAGGAAAAGCACTTTCTTAAATATGTATCGTATCTTCCTGCGGTTGTGTTTGAATGGCAAAATCTGGATACTATAGGTTTATCACATTTTTCCGCTTTGTATATGTACATTTTAATGAGACTCGTCATCCAATGGGCAAAACAACTTTTGTGGAATATAATTTCAGATCATATCGCCGAAGTGGACCATCGAGTAGAGTTTCATTATAAATCCGGTGGATAGGAAATTACCTTCATATCTATTTGGCAGCCAAATTACATCATTTTTCTGCACGATATTAATGAGACCACCACCTTAAGGAACATTATAGCAATACTTCAAATCCGTAATGCTCATCCACGTACTCCCAAATAGAGCGTTCATAGGATTTGCACCTAAACATTATTTTCGATATAAAATCAGCGCTGTGGTGCACACTTGTCAATTCTGGCGAGGTCATCCGTTCTAAGTCTGTGCCATCCAAAGGCATTTACGGCACACATGGACGCACTTTCGATTTCCAGACAGAATCGGAGAACGACGTAGTAAATGGGGCACATCGCGCCTCCGCGTCCAACCTCCACGTCCCCGCTCCCCCCGGATCCCACCCGCCATCCACCCACCCCCAGCAACCCCTCGCTCCGCGGAGAGGGTTCGATAAAAGCCTCACCTTCCAATCTCCCACCCATCGAGATGCCGTCTGCCGGAGTGATGGGGGAGTGGGGGGGAGAAAGAGGTGATGGAGAGGGTTGGAAAGGGGTAAGTGGTGAAGGAGAGGACGTGCACTCGACCTGTCGGGCTGAATCGGGGGAAAAAAGATCGTTTCGACAAAGGAAGTCTCACGGACTCTTGTTTCTCTCACTCGATGAGCATGTTTTCGAGTTTTTTTCCACCCTCTCTCCCTTTCCATTCCACCGTACCCCCGGTCGCCTCCCCTCCCTCTCTCTCTTTCTCTCTCTATCTATCCCCATCCACATAAACTCCCTCGAGAACACCACTCCCACGGAGTCTTCCCTCCATCTCGCGATTCGTCTCCCCCTCTATCCGCCACCTGCGGATAGAGGGGGAGGGTCTGCGGAGGGACGGGAGAGAGAATGGGAGAGCAAAGGGGCGGGCGAGTTATCTGTTGCCTCCCGTACGTCGGTTCGCGTGGGGGTCATTGAATGGCCGCGGCAGAATGGGGGTGCTCTCAAGACTCGTTTACCTGCTCCCCCCCACGTGCCCCCGGCTCACCCCCCCCCTTCGAACGCCCCCCATCGCAATCTCACTCCTAACGACGCGCTTGCCGCCCACTTCACTTCACCCTCTCCACCCGCTCCCCAACCCCGCTCCCAGCTCCTCCTCAGGTTTCTAACTCATCGGCACACTTCAGTATCAAACCCGTCCTTTGTGTGTTTGTACGTAATGCTGCGTGCTTGTGAATAAATGGTGACAACATATAGATAAGATTTTCTTGGGAAAGCCATCGAGAAGGATTCATTGATGTATTCGGTGATGTCTCCGAAGAAAAAAGATGCTACGGGGACACTTCCGACAATTCTCCAATTCTTCTATCGTGTAGTCAAGAATTTCAGAAATGTTTCCAAAGCGGATGATTCTTTATCATTTCCTGCGAGGGTACATTTCTTATGGGACCGCCCAATGACGTTGCTTACTATTCAACCTTGCATTTATCCTTCGTCTCCACGCTACTAACACCTCCTCCCCTTTCTTTATTAAACTCCTTTCCCATTATGCGCCCGTACACCCTCTTCCCCCTCCACTTCTTACGACAATTTCTCGACATGTACAAACTCGTGTACATAGATAGCAGAGATTAGTGGACGGGGTCGAAATTACTTCGATATGGAGCACGCCAAGAGAACGTGCACAAGTGTACATATTCAGGTATTTAGGTCTATCGGGACAAATTTTCGTCTGCATATTCGTTACCCGACAATTCTATTAATGATAAACGTTTCATAATATAGGGAACAGACATTTATAATGAACTAATTAGGTGAGTGACAGTTCCCAAATGCTAAGCTATACTTTTGCTCCAAGTTGTGATGGTGGAAGATTGCGTCTTCTCCAATTGGGAACGGCGTGGGAGTGGAGTTGGAAGATTAAATGAGTTTAAACTCAGATGGGGAGGTAGGCACCCAATAATTGGACAAAAAAGTTTATGACTATTATTTATACACGGGTACACAAGCGCATAATCCTCGTGGATAAGGAAAATATGTGTCCTCTTTTCACATATGTACGTGGTTCTAAATCTAAACGATATTTTGAGCACTACTTGCATTCAATTTTATGAATAATCATTAATATAATACATTTTGCAGTTCCAACTCTCTGTCCTTTCGATCTATTAAGCATTAGCATTTACATCTGTAGGATTCTGGAACTTTTAAGGTAATAACTATCGGCTATTCAAATTAAACTTAAGGTAAAATGAGATATGATTTCCGTTATATCTCATAGTGTACTTCCTCCTCCTCCTCAAGGTGCGTGTACCAAAAGGAACCCAATAGTTTAGACGTAGAATTTTTAAAGAGTTGGAGCAATAATTTTTGTATCATGTCGCCTTAGGTGTATGTGGCTTACACAACTGATCTGAATGGTCTGATTGAACAGTGCAGGCAGGTGAATTGTATACAAGTGAAATATCCCGAAAAACAAAGAGTTATAACAACCACTAATGCATTCACACACATGAGTACAAAAAGCACTCTCTACATTATCTTCGACTTCAAAAAACTTGGTTGGACACTGTACTCCATATTTCTCTTAATTCCCCTTCACACCACTCGACATCATTCCGGCCTTCATTCTCAGAGCGCTCCCGGACTAACTCACTCACGTGCCCCAGAAAGTGATTGTTTATCCCGAAAAAAGCGTAGTTCCGAGAGAATGGATGGAAGACTCTCTCAAAAGGCCTCTCTACCCTCTATTTGTGTTTGCTGATCTGACGTGTCTGTAAAATATTCCCCTTTATGAATTGTCGGTGATTGCTGTGTTTCGCATCGGTTGGAAAAGCGCTGACCTGAGTCGGGTTATGAATAGTAAATGCTTTCCTGATTAACAGGTTTTGAGCGTGAAAACGCTTCGTAGAATTTCGATTAAAAAATATGAATGAATTACGGTGATCCCCTTTCATATGTGTGTGTATATGCATGTGCATGTAACATGTATATTCTCTTTCTACCCCTTCTTCGTTTGCTTAACTTTCCCCTCTTTATCACAGATTCCAACACGTTTTCGCAAAGTTCCAAATACTAATCAAAATGTTTTGCCTCCATTTTTCTTGCCTCGATTGGATTTCTCCCAACAAGACGTCTCTCCACGTCTCTCTTTCTCCACCATGCCTAGTTCCTCCTCATTTGTTTTCTTTTCTGTCCATTTCACCCCTTTTATCCTTATCCACTCCTACACTTGAAAAGCCCTTTCTATCCTCTATCATTTTGCTTCATTTACTGATTCTGCTCACCTTAAAACCACGCTTAATATCAAAGATTTAACGAGCTGCCTTAATATTCTTACTCAAAGTCCCTTTCATCAATTCCCCTATTTTTGTGAAAGTTTCTTTACGTAACGAAATTCCTTTTCATCTCGTATATCCCTTCTACTTTCACCATTCTAGTTCAAAACACTGCCGATAAAGGTAAACTGTTCCCCCTGCCATAGTTTATAAACTCCTATTTTAATATTTAACCTAGGTTTTCTCTTTTTTTGAAATTCGCATAACATTTTGTTGTTTACATTTATTCTCACACATATTGCAGGGAAATTTCAATGCCCTTATCATTGCTTCAAATCCCTTGACTGACTGGCAAACGAAAGCTTGAACATCCGCAAGCCTTACTGATTCTCTGAATTGTCAATCGCCTGTTCTTCAGTTTTTCTCATGTCCCTTATCTATTATCATTTCTTCCGTTGGCCGTGGCCGAAATTTCAATATTTGAAGTTTATTCGTATATCTGTGATATCATATCAGCCATAATTTACCTAAAGAGGACTGTGGTCAAAGACATCACTCAAAATCAAGCACGAGTTAGTGGTTGAGTCCTCCATACGCAGAGCTCTACCTTGCCCTACCCTCTGTCGGCTGTGCGAAAATATTGTGATGTTACGCCTACCAGATATTCCTGGGAACCTGCAGGCGGAAAACAGAAAGGAATTCGGCTCCCACCATGATTTGTTCTTTTCACACGACGTAGGGTTTAATTTCTTTTGAAATCTTTTTTTCTTTCGCAACAGTCGTAGGGCTGTTGTATTTTTTAGGTTGTGGTAACAATATTATTGCCCATGATTGCCCTAATATGATACATTTAGGTATTGTGCTTCAGAGTCTTTGTATAGATATTCGCGAGTCCAAAGTTATAATACCGACGATATTTTAAGCCAATGATGTACCTATATTTAAGATTAAAGAGTGTTTGTTAACCTAATGTTATTCAGCCCAAATATTTGGACTATTTTGGGGAAGATTAAACGTAACAAATCGTCTCTGAGGGGAGTGTATATTGATGTTAAATCGGTGTTGTTAGTTTTGCGAGTAAATTTCGCTGCTTTTTTTATTTTCTATTTTATCTTTTAGCTTGTAATCTAATTTTACCTTTAACTCCATCTAGCGTGTCCAAAAGTTATACCTTTGATGTTGGAAACGCCTTATCATTTTCCTGTCAACTCGCTAATCCTATTAACTGTTAACTCACCAACCAATAGTTTGAGTGCAATATACTTCAGTATGTTGGACCAATATTTGTCGATTGCAATGTTTTAGCTTCCAATTTGTGACGGAAACTCATTCAACCAATTTGATCCATACCATTTGATTCCAGCGAAATATCTTGCGTTTAAGTCCTAGTTTGATTTTCATATAGCATTCCAACGAAATATTTACTTAGTTTTGGGCCTTTGGGTATTCAATAGTACAGGGCACGCGGATGTCTTTTTATCCATAACATATCAGCTCTCTGCATCGTATGCTAATATGTGGATCCATTCTAACTGATGATTCAAAATATTCCTCTAATCAATTCTATATTTAAATTGACCCATGGAATCAGAATACTTTGGAGCCTAAGTAGAAGATTAAGCGCTTCGGTTACTCACATGCCTAGAAATGTTCTAGCTCCCTCTCTTCTTGTATATGTGAAACATTATTGTTCCAGTTTAAGTGTCAATGAGCATAGTTGGAAGGATAAATAAGAATATAAGCTACTAGGTCGAGTTACGGTGGAATTTGCGGAGCAAAAGAATGAAACGGAAAATTGTTTAGTTGGTTGTAATATGGCATTTTGAATGTAAAATTTGAATAAAAGAAGTGTAGTGTAAAATAGCGATTCCTGTTGTATATGCTGCTATTTTGAGTGAGATATTTAATCTAAGAAAAATGTTTTTGTGGTTAATCCACATACTCATATTTTAAATTCATTGAATTTCAAAGACCATTTCGTATTGAGCTATCAACGTCTCAGGCTGAAATAAAATAGATGAAATATTTTTTACCCAACTTCTTAAAAAATGTCATCTTCTAAACCAGTGGTCCAATATTTTAAGCAAATTAAATGTATAAAAATTTATATATCTGACTTTTGAATGGATATACATGGTGATTGTAAGATTTCATTATTATTATTTTTATTTATTCTGCCGGTTAAGGTAATTTTTAGAATGAAAAATACTGAACAACGATACATTTCTTTGGCTTCCCTAAAAAAAATATAAACTGGCTTCCGACAATACAGTGAATCCCTCTTCATTACGGCATACTTCCTGCATTCTATCCAACATGCCTGTCATGTACTTACCCTTCCCTCCTCAGCCTTATTGTCGCCCATCAGTCGCAGATTTCAACATACCATTGCCGATCAAAATGCTTTTCATTATTTATTTCTGCCTCCTTGGGATTTCCCACTGTAATATCCTCCCATTCACGTCTAGCACTTCTACATTTGCTATCCTTTCTGTCCATTTCACCTTTTCAGTCCGTAGCTATACCCAAATGTACAAAGCCTCCAAGTTTCGCCTAACATTTTACGCTGAAGACCATATATAGCCGAGCATTACAAAACCACGCTCTAAATCAAAGTATCAACTTTTGCCCAGCTCCTCCTCGTGAAAACTTCCTTGCCTGACGCAAGTCTTCTTATACCCCTACTAATGTTACCATCTTAGTCCAAAACACCACTCTGGTAGGTAAAATGCAGTTCTAGGTAAATCCGTTCTAGTTTTTTCCCTCATGGATTTCAACAATCATTTTACCTTCCGCTATCTCGAACACCATATAACATTCGTTTTTCTTGCATTGATTCTCATCCCATACATATACATCTACGTAATACCCTGTAAGCCGCCGCAAAGGCGTGTGGTGGCGGGTGCTAGGTCATCACCCGTAAAAAGAAACAAAGCCACGAGCAAAATCACCACGTACATGCAAAACTATACCCACAGTGGCGTATGCACTCATGCGAAAATCCCTTCATCCCACTCGCATGCAAACATATATTCTCCAACAAACAATTGCACCCCAAGATGCAGGATGAAATCCATTCAACAACGCGCAAGCCAGAAAATGAAAAGTAAGAAGGCGAAATTCCACTACCCCAAGAATATGCAACATAAAACGCTCGCATCCCATACCGTCAAAATGATTTTCCATTGCGCTTAGCAATGCTTGTAAACCCCTTAGCCGACTGGCCTTATATTGCTTAATCACCTGCAAACCTTACTGATTTTATGAATTTACCCCCGGCTTTCATTCACTTTCCAATCCTTCCCTTGCCTATTTAGCAACCTCCTTCATTTTTGCGTTGAAAGGCACGGCTGTTAATGGGCTCCCCCGAACTATCTCGTCTGTTATCTGAGGTATCATTGTTCTTTTGGTGTTAAGCATTCCCATGGTGTTGTTTGTGTATTTCTTTGTCTAATTTGTTATATTAAATTTTTTTCTATTATACTCATTTCCCAATTATCACTCATAATATTCTCTACTGTTTCCTGGTCCTCCTTTTTTTCGTCCCCGTTATTGCTTCTGCATTCCATTTCCTCAATCATCTTCCCGGTTTTATCCTCCTCAATCTGGTGTTACACTGTATCAGTACTTTTTATGACCTAAATTCGCATTGTCTCTCAGAAATCTGTACCAATAGACCTCTCACTCTCACTGATTTTTTATATAAACCTAACGTAACCTAATTATTGTCACTCGGAATTTATAGGCATTTTCCATATATTATTACTCTAGGTAATCTACCATTTGTGTTAGGTTTTGGATGAAACTAATATATACTTCCACATACGCCTATGTCTCTTTGGTGTTTTATTCAAGTGATTGTGGTGATCAAACAATATTTCCTCCTGAACTTTATTGCCTGCTCCGCGCGGATTTCCTTGCCCCAAAACCATAGTCTCCTTCATGCCTCTTGTCCTCCCTTCGCCCGCTACAGCTTTCCAATCCCTCTTTTGCTGTAAGTGTATATTACCCTACAACTAAAACTGCAGTATTCCGCGCCATCTTTCCATCTTACCACGCCGAGCCCTCGTATATCTAGTTTCTCTCCCAATTTCCTACTTCATAATTTCTGACATCCCTGTCACCAATATCTTCGTAGCATTCAATATCCCATCATTCATTGTGGTCTAACCCTATTTTGTATCTTATGTGCTGCTGCTGTCGATATAAATTTACATGAGATTGGTTTTTTTTTTAATTTCGTGAGATGAAGACCGCAGGAGCTTTGTCTCTTATGCTGCCTTTCCTAGGCGTGACCCAGTCGGTCGGGTCACCATTCACCTCACACCATCGCCAAAATTACCGCCTCATTGTGGTTCAACACCTCAGCAGATGCCGGAGGAGCATACACCTCGTTGACTACCTTTCGTCTGGCTCCTACCAATGAACCTATGTGAAATGGATGATCTCAAAAGGAGCATTTACAGGGTTCGTCCGAAAAATAAGTGTACTGAGCTCAGGAAAAAAATGTATTACACTTTTACATATCTTAAGCTAATATTCCTCAAAATAGTACCCTTGTGAGTCGATACACTTGTTCCAGCGGCGTTCCTATTCCTGGAAGGTTCCTGCGCTCCCGCGAAGGCATCATCGGGAACCTCTCGAAGACACGTCGTCACGGCTTCTTTGACGGCGTCCAAAGCCCCGTATCGCTTTCCTTTCAAACTCAAACTCAAAGACCCACGTCTCGTCACCCGAAACAACGTTCTTTAAAAAATGTTGATCATTTTTGCAGTGATCCGCAAGTTGTGTCGCGATTTCCAAACGATTGAGTCTTTGATCATCACTGAGCACTTTCGGCACCAACTTTGCACAAATTTTTCGCATCTGTAATTGGTCCCTAATAATCTCGTGCACTATTGTTTTTGGCACATTACACTGCTATGCTATCACCCGAACACAAAGACGACGATCAGAGTTCAGTACATCGCGAACTTTTTGCACATTTTCGTCGGTGAGTGTCGTTGATGGGCGTCCAGGCCGTGGTTCGTCGTCGACCTCTTCTCTGTCCTCCACGAACATCTTGTGCCACCGAAAGATCATGTTTCTGGACATGGCTGACTCCCCGTATGCCTGGTTAATCATACCGACAGTTTCGGTAGACGATTTCCCAAGCTCTACCGCAAATTTGATGGAATAATGCTGCTCCAAAAACTTCGGCATCGCGTTCCGTGACGTGGGTCGAGCGTGGAGGTTCGCGTTAACAGAGCTCCTCACTACACCACAGCTCAGAGCCGACTGCCTTTTTCAGCGTCGCTTGCCAACATACCCCCCTCCAATCGCAGCCCGTCAGAGCGGTGCTGGGCGCGCCTGGAGCGGCGGAAAAAAATCAGTACACTTATCTTCCGGACGAACCTCGTATCATTACTCACCTCAGCACAGTTCTAGAGGCTGTTAGAAGGCTCAATCCTTTCCACCACATGGGTTAGGTTCACCGGGAGGAGTTAGATTTCTAAGGGAAATTCTTTTTATACGCCTATTTATTTCAATGCTTTTCCCCAAATTAAAAAAAAATATGGATCATCCCGTTTAATATTATATTATCATGGTTACTCTAGATTTTTTTAGTTTGCTGATATATTTTGTGGTATTAAATATCTTACATATTTATTTGCACTAGTGAAGTCTTTGTTTTCGAAAGACCATTATTTAAATTCATAACTAATAGCAAGAGTCAATTTATTTGATTACTTTCATGCATTGATCAATTTAGCACACGTAATTGCATTATGTGCTAAATATTGTTCATTGAGGAGCACGAGTATTAATTAATCTAGACCTGAGAGTTTTATCGGAGATGATATAATGCGATCTTTTCTACATTCTCTACTCTGCTACCTCTTTAATCATCTCCTATTTTTGAATCTCTGTGTGAAAAAAGATGGTTGTGGAAATATTTCTTTAAAACTAAACTAACTTAAAACTAATTACTTCGTAAATATGAGCTTTGTCTTTTTTGAACAAATCTTCATCTTATATGAATAAGATATAGTATAATGGCGATGCTCTTCGTCGATATCTCACTAAATATCAAAATTACTTTTTCGTATTAGAAATAGTAATCAAGAAGAATTGTACAATTTATATACAACATAGTTTTGTTCATATTCATAATTTTAACGCGAATATTAAAAATATTGTTGCAATTAGTAAACATTATTGTTCATTTTTACAGGTACTGAACTTACTTTATTAATACCTTTCGTTTTTTTTTGCAAGAATTGACGAGGACACGATTTGTTTCTTGATTAAGCTTCGAAGTTATAAATTTTGTCATGGACTGGTTAGTAAACCACTGTTCTCTACAAATTTCCTCATCTGAAATTGTTCACGCATGGTGTTAAATTATTCAAATATACTAATGCGTGTTCATTATAACCATTCAGGTAGAACGGCTTACTACATGCATACAATTTTCGATAAATTGAGACAAACTTCAATTATTGTCAATCATCATTATAATGTTATGTCCAGAGTTGTGCGTGTTCTCGTCAACTGTCTAACCCAATTAATAATCTTCAGAATGTATTTCCTCCCAGTCTGTCATTTGGAGTGTTTTTAGTCTGCTGTTTAATGTCATTAAACTAAAGTATGTCACTAAAGAAAACATGATAGTGCTTTAAATTTCCTTTATCTCAATGTTCAGTCCCCATAAATGCTCAAGCAATAAATCCGCGTGCACCACAAATTCCCTCCTCTCGGTGTCACAGACGCTGCTGCTGCCTACATATTCATTCTAAACAATTTCCTCATCGGCACGTCTCTATGGAAGCGTATTAACTAGTTTTTCTCGTTAACAAACGTCAATGAAAGGGAAAGGACGGTGGTATTACAACCCCTTCGCAAAAACCACATTCTCCTTCCTTTCAGGGGAACGGTGTGGACTCTCTGACGGGTATCGCACGCACACCGTGTGGCCGCGCCAGCGAGCGTTTAAAACCGTGATCCTCGTTTTTCAAAACGCGACAGAATGCATCCACCCGGTTCGGTCGCAAGAGCGTCCCGAAGGGGTGGGGTGGAATTTAATGCGGCCAGCTAGATTTTGCGTGACGCGGCGAGTGTGTCCGTCCCTCCCCTTCGACCTCCACTCCCCACGTGATCTCGCCGGGGCGATTGTCGCGACGGCGGAGCTACTCGCTCGCGTGTGTTTTTTGGCGTTCCCGCGTTCAGTTTCTGTGTGGTTTTGGTTGCGCGTTGGTGTGCAAGTACTGCAAAAATCCCGCGATGTTGGTGGGTGGGATGGGTGGGGGCAAGGGGGTGTGGCGGGACGCGGAGCGGAGAGCCTGCGTCGCCCGACTGTTGCAGTTCCATCGTTTAGTTCGGAGCGGTGATGGTGGTGGTGTGAGGCGTTTATGATGTTTTTATTGGTTGAAGAGTATGGGGGTGCTTGTGTATGTCTTTCAGTTCATATGCCAAAAGCTGGGAGGAATAGCTGGAGGAATGAATGGGGAAGGTGGGTGTTTTTCACGCACCAATCGGGGTCGTGGATTGTTTTTTTCTCTGTTTCCCGAACCGACTTTCATAGCTCAATCCCCAGGCAGAAAAAAGGGAATTTACAAATTGTCTGTAATGCTCTCCATGGATGTTGAAATAGTGTGTGAGGTCTCACATTCCCGTTTAAATTTACGTTGGTCTCATATCGTGAAAAGGGCTCTTATGGAGCACTTTATATTTAAGAAAGAAAGGCATCGTGTGAGAACGTGTTGTTATTAACACCTGATGTATTTTCGGGCGCAGTGCTTACAGATAGGTTACCGATTGATACCATGTACAATCTGATGTGTATCTAAGCCTTCATAGTGTATACATCTATGCCATTGTAAAGTGTGGAAAAATGTTTAGGGAATTAATAACTCATGTTTGTTGATATTTTTGATTGATCATAGTCTATGATTCTCTTTCACGTAAATCTTGTGGAAAAGTAGAGTGACAATCAGTGGTTAGGTGCCAGATCCATAATGCTGCGAAATATTTTATATCAACCACAATATCTTGTATCATTATATGTGATGGCCCTCGTATGCTGCTTAAGAAAGTTTTTTTGAGTTTTCTTGCTTTGTTTCTGGCATTGTTACTAATAGTTCCAGCCTCTAAGTTATAATTGACAGAAAAGTATTCTGTCAATACAGTCTCACCTGAATGGCTTTAGCATTCGAGGAGATTGGAGATGTTGAGGAAAATTACCGAGCTGTATTGAAGTGGACTGAAATCAAAAGTTTCCCCAATCTCACTCAAGATAAACAACTGTTTTTCCAATAATTTAGCATGTACTGGCAATTTTGTGGGATAAGGATATTTTTCCCAAAACTTTCCTTTAATTGGGCGATGATTTTGTATCGATTCTGAATGAATGTATCTGTCTTGTCAAGGCCACTTATGAACGTTGCCACGAAGGAACATGGGTGTACTTTTTATGTGAACTATACAAGGGAGAAAGGAATGAAGATAACAAGTGAACTTAAATTCAGTACATACTCACCAAATGTTTTAGGTCGTACAAGAAGGAATCATGTACAGAAGGGAGTTTAATTTTTGCCAATCAAAATAGTTAAATATCTATTTTACTATGCACTCCTTGTTTTGGACATGAATTCACCATTACAAATAAATCGCAGTTCAGTATACTTTTCAATTCTTTATTTACTGTTGTTACTTAGATCCAATGAAAAGTTATTATTTTAATGAGTGTTGTAGCTGATTTCGTAAAGCACTTAATTATAGGCAAGATGATCCTGGGTTCAACTCCTGGATAATATCTTAGTGTAACACCACTTAAAATCCAAGCATTGCGTTTTTATGGTTAACAGAAGTTGTTGGGAGATTGAAAGGGGCGCAGGGAAAGGAATTGCTCCCCTCTTACGGTAACTCGAGCTTTTGAATTTTGCACACCTTAAGGGTTTAGATGGAGAGGGTTTTTCCTCTCAACTATGTATATCAAGAACAAACATTGAGTTGAGTATTGTGGTGGTGACGATGACAAATCGCTTGTGTTCGTTGAGCGTTTTGTTTTTTTCCGATATGCTCGTCTAATGTATTGAAATTGCAAAAGATTTTGAATGGTCCTTGTTAATCGGAGTGCACTTTCAGAGATGACGTAGTAAAAATATGTTTTCATGGCCTCGTTTTAACCTATTGTTTACATCGACGAGTGAAAAAAGAAAAACTTGTCGGGCAAATTCAACCGTGTTGAGGTCCCACAACGTGGCATACGATATAAACATGAGAAATAAAAGGTGGTTTTAGGTGGGTGACGGGAATAACCCCTTGGAAGTGAGTGGTGAGAGGCGGGGAGTAAGCCACACGAGCAATCACTCCTCACGCGTGTAGTAATCGCTATCATTCGGCTCCGAGTGGGGTCGACCCACTCACTCTCTAAAAGCCTCCCTCCTCGCGCTTAGCCTCCCCGTAGCCTTGGAGGTGAGCAAGGACGACATTTATACACGCGGACGTGCCCCATCTCTGCGGCGTTCTCCTCTAAACCATAGCAACCGTTTCTTCGAGGGAAAAAATCCCAGTGAAAATGACAAAAATTAGAAAAAAACACTATGGTGGGGATAGTTTTGGTTGGAAGCGAGGAGTTACCAGCGTCCAATAGAAAAAAGAGATCGTTAAGTCATTCGGTTCGAGTTCTCTGATGGCTGAGGTATATTCATGTCTCCAATAAGAAACAGTCACATCACGTTAGCTTAGTGCCCGAGATAGTATTCGAACACAAGGCTCTGGATTTTTTGAGTGATCCAAGAACTAACTCCTCGATAAATAATGTCTCGAGTATCGATTCACTGTCGCTTAAATTTTGTGACTACACACCAGCTGCCTTAACAGTTTTCTCTACTTTGCTTCGAAGAGAATAATATGTGGTACAACTTAACTATGTTTGGATCTTTTTTAAGGAGCTCTTCGGATGAAAGAGGTGAGAAATCTCAATCATTATGCTTTGTTTGGCACCATTCCTATAAAAAGTTGCCAAGTTTACCGTGTTATTAAATTCGCAAAAGTCTAAATTTCAGCAGTATCTAAGATTGATATATAAACAGTGTTATTTTGCCGTTATTATTTCCACTATTAATTACTCGGTTCGCTGAAGGATTTATGATCGGCGAGGGTCGGTTTTTTCTCACCCGGACGCGATTTCGTTTATTGAAGTGCGTAATACCGCTGCCCGTTTTATGGCGCCCCGCGTCTCGGAGAAATAGTCTTTATTCCGCTTTCATCCGCACCCCTCCCAGATCTTGTGCATTCCCACAGTCCTCTGCCGCCCACTCTGTCTCCCCCGCCTCCATCTCGACCCATTACCGCCCAGTTTACTCTATTCTCGGACGCCCTGCCACCATTTCCCTCCCCCGCCCTCTTGCATCCCTCCCGTTCGTTCCATAACCGTCCCGACCGACGCCACTCTTCTCCGTGCTGTTTATCGGCCCTTGTTCGTACCGACTGGCGACCCCTGCCTACCCTCTCACCTTCCACCCAAAACCACCCCAGCCCGCCTCTCGCGCGATGAGAGTTAATGCCCACATTTTTCATTGCTTCTTAAAGTGTTCCTAATTTTTTATTGTCCACTCTTGGGAAGGGATTTTTATTGTTCACGTGGGTTTATTTTTATTGCGCCTCGCAGCTGCGGCCCATGGTCTTTTTCGAGGAGGAATTCTTGAGATCATCCGGGTCGTATTGTCGTGGTCGCTTACGTTCCTTCCCCGCCTCCTCCCCTATTTTTCCGTTCTTTTTTTATCTGAGTCGTATTTTCGTACACCTGGGACGGATTTGTATATGTTTTGAAGGGGTGGTGGAGGAGAAGAAAGGGTAAAAGCTTTCAGGATTGCGAAGTTATAAAATCTTTCCAATATGCAGTTAGAGGAAACAATGAGCAGCTATCAAAAGGTTTGAGAATTTGAAAAAAATCCTCAAAGATTAAAGGCGATTTTGCCATTACATATCTCATTAATTGCTCTTGCTTTATTCCTTTTCATTGTTGAAGTAAATGTCAAAAATGACACTTATCCCCGTTGGCTCCCTTTTCCTGAAGCTGGGAGAGCGAGGATAGACCTAAAGTAAAATGAGTAATATTAATCCTAATACTTTATCGGCGTAAAACTATGTCTCATTTTCATGAATATCATCCACGTCAACGGAGTATGTTTGTCATTCCTTAGATCCTCGAGCCATTAATGCGGTGAAACCGTTTTAAAAGGCGATAAAATTGACTTGTATAATTTCCCTTTACTTCCACACTCCCAATACATTTTAACATATAATAGGTTTTTGTACTTATCTCGGACCATATCTTAAAACACCCAGAACCTCATCCGAGTTTCCGTTTCACGTTTGTTCCTGACAGTCAGTCGTAAGAGCGCGTATAGATCCCAGCATCACGGACTCCATAAACCCACTTTTTTTATTCAAACCTTCTCCATAAAATAAGTGAAGTAGAAAACCATGCTTTGCAGATAGTGTGCTGGATATATATCCGCATAAAAAAGGCTCCAGTATCGCATTAGCTGGGGAAGAGAAGGCGTGGGGTGGGGGGAGGGAGAATGAGAGAGGAGAGGCGGGCATTTCCATATTATTTGGCAACGGGGCTGTCGATGGAAGGCATCCGACGCCGCGTAGAGTTGGGGGGAGAGAAGCAAGATGGTGAGAACGGAGTTGGGGGGGAAATAATGTCCAACACTCCGTCCACTCCCCTCATGGCCGCTTTCACGGGTTTTAACTCTCAGGGACACCTCCCCTACCTTCCTCTCCATCGGCCTTTGCGGTCCACCACCCATCGAAACGGCGCGTCTTGTGGGGCGGGTGCGACAGTCCACATACGCCCCCTTCACATCTCCGCTCGGGCGTGTGTCTGTGTGTGGAGATCACTAAAAGAACGAGATGTGTATGTGTGTGGGGGCGGGGTGGGGGGACAGGAAGAAGATGGAAGGGGAAGGCGACTGAAACGTTGCGGGGATGGAGGAGAAGGACCCCGGCTTATCTCAAAAGCGAGTTTCGGTTAAGTGCCGAGAGGTACTTAAAGACATCTTTTACCCCTCCCACGATTTCCCACGACCACTCACGAACCCTCCCCCGGCCGTGTCCCTACCCCCCAAAAGACCCTCCCCGAGAACCAGAGAGAGAGACACATGTTCGCCAACGCGCAGCGCACAAACACTACGCACATTCTCCTGAGAGCCCACCTCCGACCCCACCGCATCCAGGCGGGTCCATCGGGTGGAAGCGCTACCTCCTTCCTCAGAGGGACGTCCGGGAGGATTGGAATAAATGATAGTTTTACGAGAGTCTCAATAAACGCGCGGGATTAGTATTTGGAAACGTCGGCAAATGGCCCGGAATGAAAACGTATTGCGAAGAGCGCGTGTCGACCACGCCGTCTTTTACTTCCCAGTCTTCTCTCTTCTCCGTGGCCCACTCGGCTCCCTCCATTCCAGGGTTTTTCTTTCCTCCTATCCCCCCGTTAACCCCTCGCCGTGCCGCGTCTTTCGTGGCTTCTGTTCACCGCCGCACTCTGTCCCCAATCCGTAGTGATGGAGAGGGATTGAAATCCGAGATTCTCCGTGATGTTCAAAATTGTCCGAGATGCGTGATAAAAGTAGTAACCGAAGGGGACGGTGGTGTTGATTTTGGCTTCCCGCCCAGTAGCAGATATTATTTCAATCGGTCCGTTATTAATGAAAAGGATGGCTCCGATGGCAAATTTCAAGTGCCATATATTTCTCATTTCATCTTAATCGGCAGCGAGAGACATGTAACGCCGACGACTCATTTTTAGGTGTGTTGAAGGTTTATCCATGATTCTCCGTCAGATTTAAAATATTCAAATGAAGTATTCAATGTGTTCGAAACTTAATGCCCTTATCCTCAGATGGCATACGATACTGGAACCTAGCTGAAGTACCCTCAGTTTGCCATGTGTCCGTTTGGCTTCTTTTTATTTTAACATCCCGAGCGTTTTTGGTCCCGTGGACTTCATCCGCTTCCCTTCCCGAAGGAAAGAGAATAGATTTTTTGTACCTCCCCTCTACCCTCACCTGTTTAGAGCGTTTCGCTCTGTCGATAATGGCGACGGGAATCTCCCTCTTGCAACGTGAGACGAGTATGTCCTCTCTCTGCCGTAATATATATCAGTGCCAGCGATGGTTTTTAACGTTCCTTAGGTCGAAGGGGTCCCTCGAGGTTCGTGAGAATGGACGTTGGAGGGGAGGTCAAGAATTTGTGGGGAGGAGCAAGGGGTGGTTTAATGGCACGGAGTTGGTAGGGGTTGGTTTGGACTCCCATGCCGGGCCTGATGGCTGGGGGCGCGTGGGTGAGACAGCGGTCGGAATCATGGATGGGGGGTTTTGGACAGGGGGTCATGGGGGGTCGGGAGGGAGTTACGGGAGGGAGATGAGAGCGGGATGGTGGGACGGCGACTTGTCCCAGCCTCAGGTCGACTCCTTCACGGGGCCCATTGCCCATCATTGGACAGCGCGGAAAAGTTTTCTCGTCTCCCCCAACTGTTTCACATCCAGCCGACCCTCTTTCCGTATGCCCTATCCATCCCCCTCTAAGCCTTTCTTCTCCACTCCCGGGGGCCACTTATTCCTGTGCCTCCAACACATTTGTTCCCTAAGGCTATTTAATCCACTCTCTCGGACCCTGCGGTCTCCTGTTCGTGCTCCATCAGTTATTTGTGTAGATTCACTCTTTCCTTGCCCAATTAAAATATGAAATTTGAACATGCGTTATATTTTTTTCACTTTTCCCAACCCTTCCTTCAGAGAACTGTTGGATCCCCAGAATACCAGTGGATCAGCCCATGAATACGTACTTCTGAGATTCCGACGACATGTTCCTCCCTCCGAATGCTCTTTCCGCTAAAAGAGACCTTTCCAGAGAAAGGCGAAGTGGTCTTAATTCGCTCGATAAATTAAATATGAGTATCATATGGTCACAATGACATAGTTGTTAAATTTTGTGAAGCTTTACTGCTATTAAGTATCACGCATGTTCGCGTATATATGACTCGGGATGGAACATCTGGTCAAATTGAAAATATTAATGCTAAAGCAAATGTCTGACTTTAATATACGAAACGCTTTCACGTAAGGTATTTATGTCTGTTGTTTTTCACGTAAATAAAGTCGCTGACACAGTGCTAGTAAAGAGAATATTTATTTATTTTAAATAGGGACAAAATAAATTACTCTTTCATACCTTTCCTTGAATTTCCGTAAGTCTTTTAATCTTTATATACTCTAAAGTCTAGGTATTTTAATTTTATAATATAAGGTCCTCAATACTTCTGTAGTGTTCATAGAAAAATCACTTGTAGTGAAACTTTCTGTTTCTCCATTTTTCTGATAAATTCTTTTGGGATTTTCCTTGCAATTTTCACTGTAACACTTCTCATGAAAAACTGCGGTCGCGGTTATAACGCCGTCGTTCCACTTCTGTTTGCATCAACCCAATACTCTGCAATGGATGGATATTATACTAAGTCCGTGTTCCCTTTCGCCTGGAGAGTACGTCCCTTTCCTAACGTTTCCCTCTCTTAGCCCTCCCTTATTTATCTCTCCGTATTTCTTCTTCCTGAACCAACGCTCTTCCTGGTTTCCTCATTTCCTTGACCCCATTCTTCCTCCCGCAGTCCTTCCTCTTCCCTCGTCCCATCTGTCCTAACCCCTTCATCGTTCCTGATCCCTCCCTATTTCCTTCCGGACGCCATTCCCCCTTTTTTCATCGCTCGCTCGGTCCTCCTCACTCTATCTCTCGGTTCCTTCTCCTTTTAGCCGTTCCATCGCCTGCATCCGTTTCCATTCGCAACTTCTATCTTGTGGGAACGGTCGGATGTTGGCCAAGTCGAGCGAGAGAGAGAGAGAGAGAGAGATCTCCGTTTTCCCAAGAACGATGGTTCGATTCTCATGGGGAACATACATTTTTATCCCAAGTTTCTCCTCCCTCAACTCTTCGTCCCTGGTTACCATTGCGTGTGAAAATGACCCCCTCTCTTATAGCAGTCCCCCTGGTTTGGACAATGGGTCGCGTGGCTCCCGACCCTGTCGACCTGCAAAACCAGCTCCCGCTTCATATGCTGGTTACTTGGACTGCCGACCATCATCTCTCTGAACACGCCGTTAATTCAACTCTCTTTAATATACAGAATGCAAAATTCTGTCCACCGATATAGGGCTTTGAAATTTCCCGCAAAAAATGGCCCCCTGATGAGCATACAGGGAGTAAATTTTTCTAGACTTTAAGCTAGGCGACAATTTTTATTCGTTACTGCCTCACTTAATAAGTACAGAAATTCACTGAGGTATTATTGGCTTTTTTGACCACGTGAATGACGTAAGCATTTATTTAAAAGTTCAAGTCTTTGTTCAATGTGGGAATTGTCGTAAATGTGTGCCAGATAATTTTGGTGAGGCGTTTGCCAGCAAATGAAAAAGTACTTTGACTCGATCCATGTACAAGACCTGTATGTTCCTGCAGTCATGATATAGAAGGAAGAAAGTGGTGGACTAACACGTTATTTACCACCTTTGTTGTTCAATAAAAGTAGCTAAGGTTAATAACTGTGCCTTTGGCTGTTCTGTCTGTAGGGACCTCTGTTCAATAAAATACAGAGTGAAGATTTTATCGATACAATTGGGAAACTCGTTGTATGAAGGAAATCGAAGGAATTTGTGAGATAATACACTAAACAGCACTGAAGCGAAACATATTTGTTACCTATCTCGGAAAATAATTCATTGGCAGTGTAAGAGTCGGAAAGTTCAACAAAAGGATAAGGCTTCCATGAGAAGGGTCACATTATGCCCTTATCTGTTCTTTCGAGGCTTTTACAACTGATGCATACCCTCTAGGGTAACAAAGGTTTCGCGACCCTACTCTAATCTCATCCATATTTCACCGTCTCCCTCTCATTCACCTTTTCCGAATGTATTCTCAAATCTCCTCGTCATATCTTTCTATCTCATCCCATTCCTTTCAGTCGCTCATGTAACAATCCACAAATTTGGAATGGAAAACCAAGCAGGGTCGTAATTCCGATTCGCATATCTTCCTCTAATGGGCATAGTGTCTTGCATCACAGAACAACAGTGTTAAATCAATGTTCACTGAAATCGGGTACCTTTATTGCATTCTAAGCACATCGTGCCTCTGGAGTGACACTTCAGATAGTCGGAGAAAAGATTTCGATGACCGTTTGGTTGAATGCACGTGACGTTGTGGTTATGCTCCCCTCACTTATCTTTACGAGATGTTATCACAAAATAGGCATGTATGCAAAATAGTTCGAATGCAGAATTTTTATTTTACGGGAAATAGTTCCTTTAGTCAAATCTATTGTTAGTGTCTACTTTTACCTTATATTTTCCTGAAGTAAAACTAATTACACCATAACTGAATTCATTCTCATTAAAGGGCGCGAGAAAAGGAAATTTTTGATGCATAAATAGCCATCCTCCGCTAAAGGTGATAACATAATCATTCCTTGTTCAGTGGTTTTATTTTCATTGGATTTTGAGAGAAATTAAGAAATTTTTGCATAACATTGAGAACAAGTTAGTCATAAGAAGGGGATTAAAATTCTGTAATGATATTTGAAATAGCTTATGTTGGAGTGGGGAGAAAATTTAACCCAATTGAATTGTTTTCTGGAAGAGTACCATTAATTGGGGTGAAATTAAATCTCCATTCAACGGTTAACTGCACTATCAATAAAACCCAAACCAATCCATTTTCGGTTTTGGCAGTCCACTACATTTTTTCTGATGTGCCAGCAAAAAATCTGGATACTGAGACAATTAATAAAAATCTCCTAATTGGCACGCATTGAATGCATATCTATTTTCGGTTTCTTTTAATAGCGGTGTTAGACTGTAGAAATGAATATGCATTCCAAAAATGCATTAAATGGTCCGGATAATATTATTTACTTTATTTTGAGTGAAAAACTTCTAAAAACACGGTGCTTGATGTATCAATTAACAATGAGCGTATTATTGTCAACAAAGGTTGAGGTCGTGGTTATGGTGAATATTATCCCTTACTTTGTGCAAGCTTACCTGTTCGTAACACATAATTTTTTCCTTTGTGGACAAAAAATACACAGAGTCGCTCTGGTCCCTGACGAGCACCAAATATTTAGGGCAAGGGCTATCAAAGATGTGTGGATGTATTCAGCAAGCACAGAATAGGAGTACACTTAAAAAAATAAATGACGCGATTCAACAATAAAAACCGAGAGAAATTAAAGCCGAGGAAGATGAAAAAGTGGGAATGAAAACAAAAATGTCGAGCCCCTTCAAGGTTTCTGGTTTTGTGAACCCTTACCCGGCCGTAACTTTGTGTACGCTCCGAGAGACTTTCGTTCCTGCATGGGAGTAAATTGTTGTTTCTGAGCTGCCGGCCTCCCGTCGTCGTCGCCCCCGACCTCTTTATGACTTCTGTTCTCGTGCCCATTCAGCCCCGAACGCAGACCACCTCTCCCCCTCACCCACATCTCCACACCCCGCGAGTCCATCCCTCATCCGTCGCTCAGAGCCGCCCACGCAACCACCCCGCGCGACCTTTCGTATATCTGAAAAGGAGGGTCGTCGTCGGCGCCGGGGCTCTCCAACGGAATAACCTTTATCACGGCTGGTCTTGTGGAAGGTTAGAGTATAAGGGTCGCGCCGGAGGAGGGTCCCGTTTCAGGGGAGAGAATCGGGAAAGCGTGGTGGGGGGAATGACGACGACCCGGGGAAGGGTCTCGAGTGTTGGAAGCAGGCATAATGGTGGTAGGGGGTCGCGTGAGGGAAGTTGGATGGGAGACGCGTATGCTGACATAAACTGTGGAGTGCGAGAAAGTGTCGAAATGGTGGGGAGGTCGTGGGGTCGGGAGCGGCCGGTCTTGGGAGTGGGAGTGTGTGCCGGGGGAAGGCGAGTCGAAGTTGAAGAGGGCCTTGGGAGTGTTAGGGAGGGGTTGCGAGGGGTTGAATGGCTTTTGAAAGAGAGGTGCTTTGAATGTAGACGAGTTGCCGAGGAGTTTTTCGCCGGGGCTCGTGAGCTTGACGAGAGTTTCGGTGGGAACGAGGAGAGGGGCTAGGGTGCGACGACTACGACTGGCCTTAGCGTGAGTCGCGCTTGGGACCGTGAAAGAGGCTGACATAGAAATGGGTGTTTCTTGATGCAGTTAATTGTTCGTAAGCTCAACCCCCTCTTGGTGCGGTGGCTTTTGAAGATAGAACTTCAAATTAGATAATCGAAGACGATTCCTTTTAATCTGGCGTTGCATGTATTTTTGCGTTATTTTTGTAGGCCAAGACCTCTTTCTTTGTTAACTGTTTATTTGTTTCTGTCTTTCGCTCTTGCTTTTCCTTTGTTATATATCGAAATTTTGCGAAGAACTTAAAATTTTTGGAACTTTAAGCAGACTAATCTCCCAAGTAAATTGCCAATCTTTAACGCTTTTTGTAAAGTTGACGTTCGGGCAATGTTAAACCAGTTAAAGTAGTTATATCATTTTGTTTGCTTCCCTATTATAGAAAAAAGGAATCTCCCCGTGCAGTATGAGGATCTGTCGCTTTAGTTTTGGACTGGGAAGATATTTATAAAATATTGGGTCGTTTGCGTCACTTTTTCTTGTAGATGAATATTTACGTGCACTTTTCCTCATCTTCATTACTGGATAAATCGTAGTTGTAGAAGCATCTTAATTGGTGTTGTTTTAATTCAACGGCTTAATAGATCTCCCCAGAAGATTTTACGAATGTAATCTTGTTAGATTAATAGAAATAATTAACCTAAACCAAAAAATATTGAAAACCTGCATTCTATTTTCGTTCGTACCTTTTTAACTCCCCCTAATGTTCCATTTCTGGCATACTTTATTGCTTAATGTAGAAATTTTATATATAAGTATATATGTATAAATGTATATAAAAGTATCGAAAGTTTGGCTGTTTTCTAATACATTTATTAATGTTTTTATGCGTGAGTAGTCCTTGTTCAACTGCTCGTATGGGAGGTGCATGTAGAGAAATTATGAAATTAGAAAATTTAAAAAAAAATTGATTTATTTAGAAGATACCGGAAAAATTCAGTGAGAAAGTTCTATCACTTTGTTCATTTAGCTTCACTTAAAATACAAATTCTTGTATACTGAAACCCAACATCTCTTATGAGTTGAAATTATAATATCAGAATTAGTTCCCTTTCTATGAGCAGAAGCTAGTATTGTGAATAAATAACCCATAGAAAGTTCATAATTAGTTCGGTTACTGTAATTAATGGTGAATAGAGTACGAATCAGTCAAAAACGAAGGAGCAGTCTCTCTGTAGGATAATTTAATTACTTTACTTGTATGCGAATCTCTTATACCTGTATGACGACTTTAAAGATAATATATAGCAAACTTCATCCAATGTATCGGAGAAAGGGATTTGGAGATTTAAATTTTCCCATATGCATGTACGATAAAATGCAAAATAGTTAACACTTCAATCGTCAAATCATTTTTTGGAATGTTAGATGAATTAATAGTTACTTATGCTAATCACGTATATTATTCATTTCAAGCATTGGCAGCTAGTCTCATATGACTAGAATACTGATAGGTGAGTAATTTTATTACGCAAAAAGACATTCATGCCTATAATTACTGTTATGCATTCACAGTCAAACACACTTTTGATGTATTTTGAAATGCAAAGATATATATGAGAAATGACTTCATTTTGTCGTAAACAATGCTAGATCATAAAGGAGTACGCGACCATGCAATCGTGTGAAGCATCTTATCGACATCAGTGACATTTATTCCTCATTTGCCCATATCCATCCCTCTGTCCATCGTTTGTATATTATGTGCATCTTAAGCATGATTCTCAAACATTCGGGACGTGAGCAAGTATGTATACTTCATAAGACAATTGGGGATTGAAAATTATTTTCTTCTATCAAAAATACATCTTTTTGGTTCCACAATAAAAGAAATTTCTTAATATACTCCTCAATTTTCCTTTTAAACTTGACAGCAATATCCAGGTCTCAACATTTTAAGAACACAATATGGTCATCAAGATCTATAAGAAATGGGATTCCATAAGTCTTCATTCCATGGGTCACTGTGAATTTACGATGGCCCATAAGGGACCATAAAGCAGTTTAAGGGCTTCAACGATGTGGATCCCCCGATATTTCTCTCGAAAATGCATAATTCAGAAATATCCGTAAATATATTACATATTCGGTGACTTTAAATTTCAAAATATACGGCCTGTTCTAGTTTGGGGACATATTTCCTTGGAGATGATGCCTTACGGTGTAATGTAAAGAAATAGAATGATACCAAAAATCTTCATGTTTAACGATTTGGAATGAACAATGAATCAGATATTGATGCCTTACTAGCGGTTTTGGGGTTAATATTTTCCTTTTTCCCACCGAATACGTGAAAATTGATAACAAGTATTAATTTTAACGGCGTTAGAAAATGTAAATGTTTTGAATGAGTTTCCTATATTTCATTATGTAATTTAATAAGAACTTAAATTGGGTTCATTATAATTTATTTAGAATTTAACAGATGGGCTGAGGAGTAGATCTAAAGACAATACGTGGTTAACGTAGTATTGAAACTTGTTTAAAATGAAAGCGTAGTGTAATTACGAGTTTAGTCAGATATATAATTTTGAGAAGGAATTATAATAATCTTGCGATGATAATCGAGTGTAGGTGGTCGACACAACACGTGCGTTGTGATTCTGGCTACGGTTATTTAAGTAACCCTTCTTGGTTTTGACTGCGTTCCTCCTCAGCGTAAATGAGTTACCCCAGTTGGGCGGGACCCATAGCGATTATTGATGTTCATCACTCGACTTCAAAGAAATACAATACCCCATTAGCCCGACAAAGATATTTTAATGCGGATTTATTAGAATATGCCTGCGCGGCGGCGGCCAGATGGCTTTGCAGGTGACGAGACGACATCCATCACATTGAACGCCGCCCGAATATTTTCAGTTTTTCCATTAGTCGAGGCTCCCCTTATCTGGGGGTTAGATGAAATTAAGAACCAAATGGTACTTAAATTTCCGGCTATAATTTTATTTGCTATCAAGTGGAATGGTTCTCATTTGTTCTATTATTTCGTAGTGTTAGATAATTTTTTTCAGATAGGCGCTTATTGGGATCCCTTGAGCGAGTTTTACATTAGGTAAGCCCATATTTTGTTCAGAAGGACTAAATTGTTGATTTGGATAGTTTGGCGAAACATGCTCCCATTAATTGTAAACGCATCGTTGAAATTTATGGAAAACTAGCTGCAATAGTTTTACAGCGCACATTTATGTTTTTGATGGGTTACGAGAATGTTGAGTAGCAAGAAATATTCATACTCATTAAGTTATTTCTTCATGGTCAAACAAAGAGCTTACACGTATATGCATTGAATTTTCATGACATCCTTTATCCAAGGGCAAATTTGATCAACAAATTGAGTATTCGTTCTCGAATATCTAAATGTTGTACCTATTTTCCATCAAGTTATAATTGGGTACTTATTCTGAACGCTCTTGTGACGTACAATTAAGACCACATCTTGCTTGACCTTAATAAGCATAAGGTGTATAATCCATTATGCACACCAAAAAACGCCTCATTATGCGAGATGGGCGCTATCGTCTCGGCGAAACCATTTTATAGCACTAGGTGCCCGTGATCATAGTCATTATACAGTAGGGAGGCATGTATATTAGATGGTTGTATTAATATTTCATGGCAATATTTTCAAAACACTTAACGCTAAATATGATAAAAAATAAGTCTCAGAATCAGGCCACACTTTTAATAGTTTGCAAAATTTCATATTCTGGGAGCTATAATTTCTTTGCCCATCGGATACGGTTCGTTCTCATGAAAAATTCATTCAAGCCCTTCGTCTTAAATTTTTCTCCTCTCGCTTGAATAACCGGTAGTCCTCTCATACCTTTCTTCCGCCGTCTTTCTCGCCCTCTCACAATCCTCTCTTGAAATGGTTGTTGCGGTCAACAACTTTGAATGGACCCTCTGCGTAGTTTTAATAGCCTAGGTACGCGACGTCTTTTAATTGAATCGCCTCTAATGATCGAAGCCGGATCTTCATCCGCGTGACCCATCAGGAGGGACCCCCCACCACCCACCCAACTTCTTCTTCTTAAATGTGCTCAGGGTTCGGTAAAGCCCTCCTCGCCCGTCGGAGCCATATTTAATGAACTTTCTCGAGCTCCCGGTCCCCGGCGATCGTGCCGCCAGCTACCGCGAGTGCCTCAGACGCGCCTTAGCCCCCGTCTCCATTGCCTCGTTCTTTCCTTCATTTGCATGGGGGCCGTTACCATCCCGGTCTGCCCTGCTTAAAGAATCAAACTCATGAATGCCGGAGTTTTTTTAGGCGGGGCAGATTGCTTAAGCCGCTTCTGCCAGTGCAGTGGAACTGGAGCTGCGCTGCGCGTACCCCTACATACTTAGGTTTTTTATGCATGGCTACGCCAACATTTAGAAGAGAGAGGAAAAGCCTGCGGCAAGAACAGCTTCTCTTCGACTCATCTTCACCGCCGATCATATATTGTTCATATGTTATTTAAATGACTGTTAAGAGTGATAATATTTTTGCGGCTATGCCTGCCTTATTTCTCTCTTCTCACGCCCAGTACTCTACGCATTCTTTGCCTATCGTGATTGAATTCTCTGTCCCGACTCTTGGCTGAATTATTTTCTTTTAACTACTAAATAGACCTCTGAATACGTAGTGCGGATTTAAAAATATTAAATGAACAATTACTTGAAAGTATTTAGAGGAAATTAATAGAGGCGCTTGCGATTAGTGCTTCTTAACTTACTCTACCCCAAATGAAATGCGATATAAAATGAATGTGTCACTATTGGACTAACTCTTTTCAAAACTTGCATTTTAATGACTATTTTTTTCTAATTCTTTTGGCAAGAATTTGAAATATGCGCAATAGAAAGATTACATTCATATGAATAAAAAGACCACTCACCACAGCCTTTTGTTAAGCATTTGTATTCAAGTCGTTAGAATAATAATTGTTATAAAAGATTTGTTGTTATATCTTATTATTTATGATTTTTGCTATTATTTTTATGTAATCCCTCTCCAAATGTCACCATGTGCTTTTTAAATCGTTCGCGTGAGTAGGAGTTCACGTTAATCGTTTGATAGTTTCGCTATTTCGTATATTTTATCGAGCTCCAAAGTATCATTTCTTTTTGCATTTCGTCCAAAATAAGCAGCTAAATGTAGGTATTATACTGTTTGTAGATACTCGAGTAGTAGGGTAGGTACCCTCGAATCTTCACATTGTTCGAATTCCTTCACTTACATAGGATTTCACATTAATCGTTCGATATTCTATTTCGTAAATTTTACTGAGTTCTCATGTCTCACATCTTTTTGCTTTTCGTCCATTAAAAGCAGATAAATATAGGAATTAAAGTACTTAGAGACACTCGGGTAGGTACTATCGAATTTAAATTTTTCTACTCATGCAAATATCGTCCTATTTGAATTATGCATGTGATTTGTACAAATTATTCCAATTAAATGTTCAAATATGTCTATTATTTCTCAAATATGTTCTACATGTTATTTCTACTGACCTTCGTTATATTCAAATCGTCTTCCTTAAAATCATCGTTATGCAAACCTTCCTTTACATTCCACACTCGGTGGGAATGTTGGGCAATGAAATTCTGTAATTAGTTTCGTAGTTTTCTTGGAATCTCAATCAATAAATTGGGACGAATTTTATTAAAAAATACTTTCGGATTTAATGGAACCCATACGATGGTTTATTCTCCGATGCCAAAAACCACCTGCACTAATGAACTTAATTCCTTGGATAGAGGGACAGGCTGAGATGAAAGCAGTCTCTTCACCCGCCTCGGTGCAAATGAATGAGGTAATCACATCTATCTTCTTTTTGGTAGGATTGTTTCAATGGCTTTTGCGTTCCTTAATCAGTGCCAGACAGAAGTTTTACTGCCTCACGTTCTGATTCCTTGATAATAGCTCGAGGTAAGACGATTCAAACTCCATGGTTTTGAAATTCCGCTTTGTAATCCGCCCGCTTTTTCGCTTTGTGTAAATGGATTACCTAGACGGGAAACTCCGTTAGTTCCGCTCTTTTCTAAGGAAATCATAATAATTAGTTACCTTTCATTTTTTTCTCAACCTCTCCATCTCTAATAGCATTAGGTATGATGTGCGCTTTGATGAAGCCGTTAATAGTGTTTACTTTTTTTATCCCCAGACTACTTTATATCTTGCAATATCTTTGAAAGGCACGCACCCACCGTCCTAGGAACAAATCCATCTTACTGGAATAAAGCTGGAAATAATTTAGTGAAAAATAAAACATATGGCGGAATATTCTTTAGATTTCATCAACTTCGCATTAGAAAGTTTCACTGCTGAGATAAGCTGAAAGTGATGAGCATTTCTTGGAAAATATCTCATTGTTATCAAGTGGTGGGAAACTTTCGAAGTGATTCCTACGGAATACGCTTTTTAAGTCACAGTCGTCCCCAGTCTTCCCCGACATGATTTAATACCTGAGGTTTGGTTGGAAAAAATGATCTCCCAACTTAAATCCCACCAAAATGACCGACCACATAAGATCGAAGGAAGACCTCAGAATGTATCAATGCCGAAACTGGAGTTCCTCCCTACCCGCTGCCCTAAGCTCTCAGTTTCTTTGTATGACGCGGATACTTTCGAAATCCTGGAAGGACTCGAACTGATGAAATAAAAGTCCGTTGAGGAGCCAGAAGAAAAGGTCAAATCGACCACGCTCTTCAGTTGTAGCCTTAGACCGGGGCCAGAACGTGGGATTAATGTCATTTCTTCCTTCTTGGACGGAATTATTTGAAATCCACAGTAATTGGCATCCATCTAAGTTCTTTAGGAATATTGGCTGAGTTATACGTATACGCGAATCATATGACAGAGTGGAATGTAAACAAATGATTTACATTCTACAATTTTATTTGATTACAACGAATATGTTTATAACAAGAAAGAACGCCAGTGTGTCCTTCAACGAGGTCATTTGAATCTCGTTTTATTCATAAGATTGATTAATAAGGAGATCATAGAGTAAATGAAGCTTGAGTTTTATCCTGGCTGAGGTGTTTACATGGAATAAGATTTGAACGTGTTGCCTTACATTCGTATGTATATGTAATAGTTCTAAACTACCTGCGAATCACATTGATACTCGTAAACTTATTCTCCTCGTATATGAAAAAATGTTCTCACAATGGGCGAATAGATAAAAAGTAAACTTAGATGGTAAGCGACGGAAGGAGACTGGGTTGGAGAGGCCATAATGATTGATAAATGGAAAGTCAAGCCAGGACAAAAATGTACGGGCGGGAGGCGGTCAAAGGACGAATGATATTATATGACGGAAGTTCATAGGGTGATAAGGATAAAAATATTCCCGTTTACGGATTTTCTAGCATTTTTGAGTTAGTTTCTCGTGTTATTTCATCATATATTGCACAGCACCAAATTTAGCCTTCTCACAGCATCAGTGATATAAAAAATGTCCGATTCCAAAAAATAATAAATGGGAATGGGGGAAATTGTTAACATTTATCGAGTAAAATTCGTAGTAAGCAAATCATAGATTTTTAGTTTTCTTACTCAAACTATAATGACATATCCTAAAATATATGTGTATGCTTATCAGTATACAGTGCAACGATCAGTTTTCTGAAAAAAATATCAAAAGGTACTTCCATATTTATGTTGCACAGTTTTTACTTTCATTGATAACTGCTTTTAGAAAATAAAAAAAATATTATAATGTTATTCAAGCGGTTTTTAATATGTTATTAGTGCGTGCTTAATCGTAATTGACTCATAATCTATTGAAGTAGTTTGAGTTATCAAATGGAAAAACGGCCAAGTTCCAGGTGCTCACGTGTGAATAAAGATTTACGTTAATCACTCTAATGATGATTTCCAAGCATATAACGATAGAGCTTTCTCTTTTTCAAAAAGTCATTGTCCTGCCCGAAACTCACATTTGAAATCGTTCTCGAATAATCTGGATGATTTATTTCTTCGGTTAACCAAGGTAGAAATAGTTTAAATTTGTTCACAGGTGCGATATAAAGATCACAGTAGCGTTGGCGGTATTGTGGTGCACTCATTTCGACACTTAGAGATGCCGAAGGCTTGAAACTGGTGTGGAGAGTTCCTTTGTATCCCTGGAGTACTCTAGACAAACTTTGATTTCTCATCAAATTTTGGAATGAGGGAATCTGTTTGAGGGCCTCACAAGTGGAGGAGGGGTGGAATAAAATGGAATGGATTAGGAATGACGGGGAAGAGGGAAGGGTTTTGTATGAGGGAGAGTGAATGAGGGCGGGGGTGAGAGAGGAGATGAGTGGGTGGGGGGGCGGGTACTTGGAGCTTGCGGCCCCGCCGGCATTGATCCACGTGGATGGTGGTGGATTGGATCGCTTCGGGGGATGTTCTTTGGAAGGGGTGTAACGTATATTTTGGCGGGTAAATGAGAGGAGGAGCGAGAGGAAGATGGGGAGTGGGGGGAGCAGATGAGGGCTGGATTGCAGATTATATTGTTTGTGAGCACTTCAAAGTCATTAGCGTCTATAAACAGACGGACAAATGACTTCATTGGGGAAGATGCGAAGGCAGTGAACCTTATCATCCACCGAACGCGGTTTACAACGCTGGCCATAATGGTGCTGAAAATATTGGATGTCATTTCGTGTCTGCAATCTCGAGAGAGAGCAAAAGGCATTAGGGGGACTTAGTGAGAAGTTCAAACAGTTGGTAATGAAGTCTAATAAAGAGTATTTGTTCATGACAAATAAAGCTCGCGGCCACCATTGTATTTTTCCTGCTTCGTTAGTAATTACACGTAAAAACGTAGTTGTTGTTCACGTAATGTAACGCGCTTTTTAAATTCCTCCTCTAAAAAGACGGAAAATGTTGTTTCCTTATCATTTTGTCCGGAGTACAAGGTTATATTTCACCAGGACTTAAAGGAAGTTTACTTTTTACCAGTTTATGTCTTTCTATGCATGTGAGTGAAATTTATATATAGATACCATTAAAAGAAAACTGTAATATTGTTCTGCCTGTGTTACTTTCCGTTAAGGGCGTAGATAACCTGAGATATTCTCTATGCAATATCTAAAAATCGTGAATTCCCAATGTAAGTGCGTTACTTAACAGAATTTTAGATTCTTATTGTGAAAACATTCACAGCACGCTAATCAAAAAATAATCTCAAATCCTTCTACAAGTAATTATTCACAAGAATTTACCTTTAGGAATGAGGAAGTACGCAGTCCACTTAGAGTCCACTAAGAGTCGAGGCTTGCTCGTAAAACTGAAAATGTTATCAAGAGTAAGCACTGATGGATATATCAGGCAGCTATCTCCCCAGGATCGCATAATCGCTAACTCTGTGGCCATTACGCTGGCTGCGTAGAATGATCCTCAAGGTGGGAATGCCCCTCTCTTCCATTCAAACGATTGGAGTGATAGAGCATGAGAGTTTCGTCGAGGTGTGATTTGCCCAGCGAGCATTGGCCACCACTGCTCTCACTAATGTGGATTCTCCGGAGGGGACGCTAAATTAAGTGGGTCTGGGGAAATTGGCGGGAATTATCCCACCACTCGCCCCACCCTACTTTCTCAAGCCCCCTTCAAAAGAGGGAGACAGCCACCACCCCCATTGAAACCCCTTGGGTTCACTCCAACCCGCAGGGGTAACACCAGCCGGTTGATGTTCCGTTGTGGGTCGAAAGGTGGTTAGATACGCTTTTGAGGTAATAATTTAAGAATATCATTTTAAATTAACCCTTTTACACCGAGAAAGGTGTCTTTTTAGGTGTCACGTTGCTTGCCTTAGAGAGGGCGAACTTTGCCTACCGTCTGGAGTAGGAGTCGTATGAGATCCATGGGTTTTGATATTGAATAAGCCGGCTACTAGATACTGGTGCAGACTTAATATCTAGGATCTGGCGAGATGAGGTTGGTGATTTTATAAGAGATGTTGAGTGTAGTCTGTAGAGGGAAGGAAAAGGTTTCGAAGGTCCTCTTTTCATCTCTTTCTGTCCCTCTACTCTTTCTCCCTCTCTCTTTCCCCGAGTCTTCGGCTAGCGCTGCCGTTCGCGCTGATTAAATGGTTACCGCTTTGAAGGAGCACTCGAGGAACCAAGGGTATCAGCTCACAGATTTGAGAGCGCGAGTCGGGAATTGTAGGGAATTCTTAAAAGAGAATTGTTCCCTGTCCTCTTGCCCCTTCTCGCAGAGTATGCCTGGGCTATCTCCTGAGGGCTCCACTGTGACTCCACTCTTTCTGGTTGGTGGGCCGTTTTGTGTCCCTTAATTTTGATTGACTTTGACAGAATTTTGCTAAAGCCCTGTGAGAAATTGACTCTAAGAAGAACTCAGGAACTGACTCAAATGGAACTTCGGAGAAGATTGCTTCCTAGAATTTGGGTCTTGTTTGGTTGGATACCGTGGTAGTCGCGTTTTCAGAATTTCTTTATGTGGCTTTCAGGGTTTTATTAAAGGGTGTGTATAATGGATTGGGAGAGATATTACCCGAACGGCTAGTCATGAGTGCGATTTTGAATTGGTACGTTATTCTCATTGTAGAGTTTGGGTAAGTTCTTAAATGTACAAATGAAATGTACCATGCTGACTCTCGGCATTCAAATATTTTATTAATTTTTTCTTGTGCTGTATCTGATCCAACTGATTTCGAGAAATAACATTATTGAATCAATTTTCATTCGATTTTGTGTGTCATTTAGTAAACTTGTTGTAATTTGGAACTAATTATGTATTTATCTTTCGATGATTAATGACATATACATTAAAGAAAAACAAATGAATTATTGCAGAATTGATCATGATTTCCCTTGCACTAATTCAAACATTTAATGGAAAAAATTATCATTAACTCTACGATGGCTTGTAGTACAGGATATTGAAATAAATTCTTTGGGCAAGGAACGAATGAAATGTCCACGTCGTCGCATAAGAATGCCTAATACGATTTATCAAAAAGAACGTACATTCCGTGACGATTTCTTCTCATTCTTGAAGGACTCATCCCCTTTGTTTGCCGATGAGCATCCTCTTTGATCGCGTAATCCATTCAGGTTTCACGACGTCGAACAACAAGAGATCTCGAGATTTTTTCCGTTAATGATATTTTTTTAATGTTCTTTTTCCAATCTTCTCCGTCTCGAAAGGCGAAGGACACGAGATGTTGAGAGAGACGAAGGAATTCTCACACGGAGAGAGAGGAAGCTCTTTGACCGCATGCACGGCCCGGGCGAAAAAGATCCAATTTAGCTTCATGCTTTCCTTCTCTCTGTTTCCTTCGCTTCGCTTTGTTCAAAAGCCTATCTCTTCGTCTCCCTCTTGACTTCAAAGCTTGGAAACGGTTATTATGCCATTTCCTTTCTTCCTCCCATATCCTGTTACCAGGTCCGGCCCAATGGCTGGTCGATCAGGGCTTTTCTTCCAGGCGTAATGTTCTATTGTGAGCTAATTCTATGAATTTTTTATCATAAATAACTATGCAGTACTGTCTATCTCCTCTTAATTGTGAATCCACATATCCACTGCATCATCTTATAGTTTTTAATTTATCACCTTCACCGGAAAAATAAAACCTCAATGAGATAATATTTATATGCAATCCCTTCCATGGGAAAAGTATTTTATCAGTTTTTTTCATTGGTTCCCTTTACTTCAGAAGCTATCCAAAGATATTTAATGAATAAGGTTATGTCTTAACAATACTAATGGAATTGAAAAGGTTTTTTTCTATGTATTAATAAACAATACATAATCGAAGATAAATATATTTACATAATCATAATCATCCAACAATGAAAAATACTCATTCTAATAAGCAGTAACTTCTGGCGTGCTGTGAATGCAATCAACAGAATAAACAGGAAATATTGAAAATCAAGAGATATGTTTAATAAAAATTTCTATTTAAACGTAAAAAAAAGTATGATTTAAGATTATAAGTAAAATTTATTTAAAAAGTAATTTTGAATTTCAGCTTAGATAATTACTAATCTGGTCAATTACCTTTTTGTCCAGATTTTAGTTGCATTTATTGGATAATTTTTATGTTTAAGGGAATAAAGTGCATGGATTTACTTGTACCTGAAGATCGGTGAAAGGATAATAAATAAATAAATGGATATATATCCATTATATATATATATATATATATATATATATATATATATATATATATATATATATATAGATGATTTCTTCGAAGTAATACGGAATTGTTGAATAAAAAACTTAGACAGTAACACACAGCACGAGAACACATAAAAAGAACTCACAATAATATCTGGATAATTTTGACGGACTCGAACTCCGTCTTCTTCGGAAGATAAGATATGACTATGAGTCATATCTTATCTTCCGAAAAAGATGGAGTTCGAGTCCGTCGAAATTATCAAGGTATTATTGTGAGTGTTCTTTTTATGTATATATATATACATAATATATATATATAATATATATATATATATATATAAATATAAATAAACAAATATATATATATATACATATATATATATATATATATATATATATATATATATATATATATATATATATATATATATATATATATATGCGGATTCGTGAGTTCTCAACTCTATACTATTGGCTGAAATGGGTAGGGATTCTAGGATGGTTAGGGAAAAATACTGTTCGAAGGAAGGGTTGTGGGAATTAGCGTGTGAATGGATAGGAAGAGAAGAGAGTGAGGCAGAATTACAGAGGTAGCCGTGATTTTTCATCGAATGGCTAAGGAGGTAATGCATTCGCCTATGTAAAATAAAGTGTATTTTTTAATGACAAAAGATAGATAATGATTTTCGAGAAACAATTAGCGTGGAAACCAGGTGAGAGGGCATGGGGGGAGGTGGGGTTGGCAGGGAGGGGATGTGGAGAAAGGGGAGCAGATCTGATTAGCAGACATGTTTTACAACGGCGGATGCTGCAAATAGGAGCGTATGAGGAAATTTGTCAGGGGGTGTTGCCAAAAGGTTGGTAGATCTCAGAAGGTTTTTGAAAATGACGAGTAGTCTGTATACGAGAGAGGGGCATTGGGGCAGTAAGAATGAGTTAGCGTCATTGTGGAGTATACTAGGAAACAGGTGTTAAAGGAAGGTTTAGATAGTTAGTTTTGTTGGGCAGGCGACCGACAGATAAGGTAATTTGCACCATTAGGGATGGGTGGAGAGAAACCCGACGTCGGCATTAGCCTACTCTTGTCGAAAGGCGTCCTCAGTTTAACGTCTCTTCCGACAGACGTCGTAGACACTGAAAGTCCTCTCTACAAAGCAGGATCGGGATACCACCGAAAATTATTTGTTGTCCCCAGGAATTGAACCTGGGTCTTCGTGGTTGGAGGCTTGTATGTTAGTCTCCGCACTATCCTGATCCCCAAGAAAGGTTTTCAGTTTTCCTTCTACGAGCTATATATTTTATTTTGTGTTCAAGTGAGTCGTCCAACAACCAAATCACGTAGCTTGGTAGATGTGCAGGTGCCCAGAGTGGCTTGCCCGGGAAACGACCCCGGGCCCTCCGGTCAGTAGTCCAACTCTCAACCCCCTAGACTACCGCGACCCACCCACACACACATATACACGATATATATATATATATATATATATATATATATATATATATATATATATATATATATATATATATATATATATATTCGTATTTCGACGACGCACAAATATATAAAAACACTGATATAGATATTTGAAACATAGAAACACAAAGAAAGGACACTCAAATATGTAGTGGGGTAGTTGCAAAAGCACGACCATCATCAGCAGAATCATCGAAATACATAAATGATACGATTGTGATACACCGAAACGGAGCCGGAAACGTATAGCATGTAATGGAAAGAGAGGTACCTTGTCAATAATAACGTAACGAAGTGGAATGGACGGTACAGGTGGAACAAAACTGGCAAAGTGAACGTATGTTTTCAGCCAAAAAGGAAATTTTCTGAAGGGCTACTCATTTCGAAAGTGTTACGTACTTTTCAGGAGAAATTCTTTCCCTGGAGAATAACTCCATGGAAAAATGTTTACTTCTAATTGAGTCCTTTTGCTATTAAATTAGGTAATATTTTTTGTAGTAGGACTTCGATCGGCACAGACTGAGTGGCGATGCATTACTTAGCCTCTACTCGGTGAAACACAACCAGATGCCGGACTGTAAAGTAGACCCTTCTTCAATGCTGCATACTTCCTTTTTCGTATGAAAAACGTTCTTCACTCGCTCTAAATTTTCAAGGTTCCATCGACAATCAAAATTCTGTTTCCACCTTTCCTTTACCCTTTGGATTTCTGCCAGGAACCCATTCTCACCATCCACCATGCCTATGATTTCATTTATTTTCCTTTGCGTTCATTTCATCTTTTCCATCCTTCTCCACACCCCCATTTCAATAGCCACCAATTCAGCCTGCCATTTTATTCCAACAATCGTATTTCCGCGATTTATAAAACCGCGCTTTAAATCATTATTTGAATGAGTCTTTTCTTAAAGTCCCTACACAACGTCCCTGTTAAAAAAATTCCTCCTCTTCCTGAAAGCTTCTTTGCCTACAGTAAATTCTTTGTATATTGCCAAACTAGTTTTACCATGTTTGTCCAAAACACAACTAAGATAAGTAAACTGCTTGAGCTGCTTTAGATTATGAACCTCTAATTTTAGCACTCCAAGTAAGATTTTTGGGCCTCGTAAACCTCATCACCATTTTTTCGTTACTTCTCAGCCTATTACTTTCATTCTGATTTTCTTTAGCTCTCAGAAATGGTCTTTGGTAACCGCTTGTTTGGCTGCCTAGCTTAAGCTTGATCATCCTCAAAAATGATTTTTTTAAATCTCCCACTGGTTTTCATTCCTCTCTCCATTTTTTCCTGTTCACCGTTAACTATTCCCTCCACATAAATAAAAGTAAAAAAAATAATGATGGACGCAACTGTCTTCCTAACATTGTCCATTCCGATTCTCTCTCCTCCACTCGCGTCTGAGAAATCCGAACTTTCTATAGTTTGAGTATTAGTCGCCTGTCCCTCTAGTCTTCTACTATTTTCTGCCGTACATTTATTATTTCTAACAAGTCAATTTTTCAAACTAATTCTCGAAATCCACGAAACAAACGACTACTAGATGATGGCACTCTACATGTATGTTCCTCTCTATTAGCGAACCCATTACTGCAGCGGACATGCCTCTCCTTTTCTAGAACCAAAATTGATATCCCATTATCAGTCATTTGCGTTCAGGTGGTTTTCATTTGCCATGTTCAGTATTGTTTTAACGTGATAACACCACCAGAGTGACTGCCCTAATAGGGTCAGGAGCCTTTGCAGCCATCTTATTAAGCAATGGACGCTTGGCTACCTCTGGTTGTCTTTTACCCTTCGACTTATCTGGTATTGGTACTAGAAACAATTATCATAGCTCCCGTCACTACAGCTCTACGTCTTTAGAAGGTAAAAGTCCTTCCCCCACGTTGGGTTTGTGGTTCACGTAGAAGGCATGTTACTCTAAAGTAGTAATATGGCATCTTGGTTCACGTATTTAATTTTTTCGGAAAGAGTTAGCCTGCGTTGATATTAATGAATCATTGTTAGTATAAGTTAATCAGTTATGTATTTTTGTTTCATATGTAATGATAAAACATGACTTTAACATTGACGACTACTTAGAAAGGGACACTAAAATATTTCCTTATATTTCGGCGGTCATACTAGCTTCGAAGAATCGAACTCCATGTAGATATAGGGATAAATCTTCGTAATAATATTACGTTAAATTAAGAATTTAACGTAATATTTTGCTTGAATTTTCTATGTGCCCACATAGTTTACGTGAGATTACCATTACATAATGCTTCCATTTTTTTGCTCCAGTATTTATGATATAATTGTAACAGTCATCTTTGGTTTTCAACAATTTGTTGACCCGATTCAATGTCAATTAATTTGGCTAAATATACTACATGATAATTGTTTTCGCATGCGAATGTATATATCCCTTATTGATAAGCCAAAGCTTCCCAAAGTTTTATGAAATTACGCCATCATGAGAGGTGTAGTTCCTTTTCAGCGATCTTGCGTTTCACCTGGGATGTCTGTTATCCGAAAAATCACAATGTATGAGGTACCTTAAGGTATCACAAGGAATTGGACACAGTGCCTCTGGTCCGCGGTTTACCACTGGAAAAGACGCCGTATGGAACTAATGCACCAACACTAATGCAACACCCAAGTTAAGAATTCATGCTTTTTTTAGTGCACTTTTCAATTTTTCGGTGAAGAAACTAGAAAGCTCATTGCCATATGGTTTGCTGATAAAGCCAAATTTAAAAATTATCACAATTTGCGAAATTGTTACTATGATTGTTTGATAAATTAATCATTTGATTTCAAGAGGTATTTTCTATTGTTTGAAGGGTTATTTGCAATTGAAATGTATGTACGTGAAATAACGCTTTGCTCCTAGCATTAATGATTCTATGAAAGTTTTTCACCAGAATTAAAATTCATAATGCGTAATTACACAAAGTTATGGTTGTGTCCACGAATCTGTAGTGTGTTAAATTATGTTTCGAACCAGGAAAGGTTTTGAAACAGCGCTGTTTTAATGGCTGGGGTACACGTCCCGTTTGATGTGGTTCTTCTTTACCGGAGGCTGCCTGCGTTCCAACTTCTTCGTTCCCCGTGTTCCAACCCACGCATCGGCCCCACTGCCCGCGAAAGCACATGCGCCAGTCGTGCATTCGGTACGCTTTGTCCGAATCAAAGTCAACCGCAAGAGTTGGCCAGAAGTCGGAATTGGAACGCGTTATTTTTTTCCTTCGAGAGACAAGCGGGGGAGAGAGAGAAAGAGAGTGTGGGGCGCCAATTTGCGCTTTGGCCCGGGGCATCCGAAAATCTCGGGGACCCCCGCTCACTCCCCCCCTTCTAACCACCGCACGACCGCCTTCCGTTCCACCGTCCCCATTATTCCCGTTTTCACTTTTCTCTCTCGCTCTCTCCTCCTCCAACTCCTCCGCCTTCCATTTCCTGCATGCCCCCCTTCTCCCCTCTATCCAACCCCCTTTTCCCCTGTATCCGCCCCCTTCACCCCAGTATCCGCCCCCCATTTCTTCCCCCGCCCACTCCCGGCAACATCATCTTCGCATGGCCAAACGAGGTCCTTTGTCTGACTGCCTCACTCTCATCCACCCCCTCCTCCCCGTCTCCCTTACTCTCTTTTTCCCGCTTCTCTTTTTCCCTCCTTTTCCTATTAAAATTTCAGAATTGAATTTTTAGTTTATGTGCACGACTCTCGTGGGCTTCATTCCCCCGTAGCCGAGTGGTGTGCCGGCTGCCCTGCGCGAGTGAGCGCATGTGAGCGTATCTCTCCTTCCCTGCCCTCCGAGACGAGATTCTCTCTGTCCTAGAGGGAGCTCCGAATTTCAGTGGACGCTTCCCTTTTCCTTTTCTTTTTTTGTGCTCGGCTATGCGCTCGTATGTCCTCTACTCTCGTTTATTTTTCGGCTCCATACATAAAATGATACCTGTTCCTCTTCCAAAATATGTGTACTTGTGGTACGAATGTTGTGCCTATTACGGTCTCATGTCATGATGGTTAAATCATTGATTACATTGTTGCCGAGATGAGGTCAGGCCCGTTCACATTTCGTCTACCGCTCATCTATTTTGTTAGCCTAGAAAACAGTGATTCAATTGTTCACGAAAAGTCCTTCTAGAGGCTATGTTCGAGATGAAAATTTTACTGAAGTAATAGTATGTTTCATCCAAAGAGTAAAACAGTATGCTAAGCAACATAGGATTGAAGTCCCTAGGCATTTCAACAATGTAAAATTTAAGGGTAGGAGTGTATGAAAAAATGCTTAGGTAACTCAGAATAAGCATACCTAAGTACTTAATAATTAAAGGCAGAGGCATGTGGTGCTTGATGAGCGATTTCGAAAAAAATAGAAAAGATAGGAGATAGAATGAGGCCATAAAAGGACGTGCGCTGAAAAAAACGATAGCAAATCAGTATGATGTGGTTCTCAAGTGTCGTCCCAATGAGAGAATGGATTAAGAGGCAAATCGCAAAACTGATATGTGCATATAATATGTGAGTATAAGGTTTTAGAGGAAGAGGCAGCCCAGGAAAATCATAGACGCATTTAGTTGAATAGTTCACGACGAGAAATACTAGAAATCTCAGAAAGAGAAGAGCTCGCATTAAATCATGCTTGAATTTGTCTAGAAAAATAAGTGTGTAATAATAGCAGATGACATCAAGGAACAAAAATCGCGCGTTGCATTGGCAGGGAAAATTAAAGAGATCAAATTTTTTTTAATCTCGGCGATGTATATACGAGGACTTTTTCCCCGTTGCATAATTCGCGACCTCAGGAAAAAGACTCAGAAACACTAACAAAAATCCTTAAGTAACCGAGATGTATGTACGTTAATTTTCCTATACATATTCAAAGATGGTATTTTAAAGGATTTTCTTTCATAAACTTCTAAAGCTTGTGGAGTGGATTCAACTCTAGATGCTGGTATTTTGCTCCACCATCCATTTAAATATGGGATAAATTCATCAAATGAAAATAAAATCATTAACTTCTAAACCATCACTTGATAAACTATTATTTTAACTCGATGACAACGTATATTCAGGTTATGCTGTTGGTCAACTTGTATTTAAGTTACATTTAAGGGTATCGAGCTACCCCGCATGAGAAGTTCAAGACGTAGTACTAAATTATTCATGAAACCAGTTGCTTTCAGCACCTGTTCCACTAATCCATTCCAGGGATACATTATGGTTCTATTAATGTGAATATCCTTTGAACCGGTGGAAGCCATTGGTCAACTGGCTTTTTGGCGCTGGTCAACCAACGGCTAAAACGGTTGACATTGAAAATCGTTGAAAAATGGTTTGAGAATTAAAGTGACGATTCAGTCATGACTTGAAGTCTTCAATTATTCACATGTTACTTTGAAATAAAAATGCAATCCTATATTTCGGGGAATGTAATCTATTTCTTTGAAAAGGTTTTTAAGGTTAAGGTAAAAGGTGCAAGCATTTTAATATCTGTTACATATAAATGGGGCAACCGGTAAGAAATGTTTCATGCCATTCAATTTAGGGTTTTAGGTAAAACAATACGTAGGATTCGATAATACCAATGAGTAAGCTGTAAAGATTTGTAAATTAAGTACTAACTTAGGGATTTAAAGATTTGATATTTATGAAATCCGATTTGGATTCCATCTCCAACTTGGTGTCGTTTGGTTATGCTTCAATTTAGAGATTTTTAGAATGATTTGCGGCCCTCAAGTTGACTTATCGCCAAAGGGATTCGAACTAGACGCATTTGCAGAATATTTTAGCGGCCGCTATCTAAGTGAAATAGATTCTAATACCAGGCATAAGTAAAGTATATATTTGTTAATCCCTCTCAATACTTTGGATAGAAACTAATCCAAGTTGAAGGACAATAATACCACCATCTTTTGATCTATTTTCCCCCTTACGTCCTCATTGTACACACATTGTAGAAATCACGATTACGTAATTTAAGGCTGCAGTCCTAAGGCCCTCTGACACTTTTATAATCTGCTCGTATTGTATGGCATAGGTGTATATTTCCTGGTGCTGTTTATTAGAATGAGAGAATACCCACAGTAAATAATGGTCCTTTTACCGACTCAAAATATTCATGTACTTTTACTCCGTGATCTTCCTACCCAGACATCTTCAAAACGAGAAAATTACCTCAATAGTTGGACTCAAAATTACGTCACTTGCATAAATTGCAAAAGTCTCATGGAAAAACCGTAAAAATTAAGCGAGACTCCTCATAGTATTGCCTATTCAGAACTTATTTCAGAATGGTCTGTCCCCTCTCAGCTTTTCTCGGTCACCTCCCGACCACCTTCCCTTCGCTTTGGATTAATCTTCCGCGAGCCGCATCCAATCCCTAACTCTTCCCCTCGCTGCCGTTCCGTTTCGACTCCTCTCCATTATTTGAATTTCCTATTGACTTTTGGTTGGAAATGCCTCTATTATTGGGGGAATGATAGAAAATTTTCTTCCGAAGTTTTTGAGTTTACGCTTGAGACGACTTTAATTCATTGTTTCTCGTCGAAAAGCGGCCAAAGACGATGGAGTTGAAGTAAGCTCCGGAGGCGTTTAATTTGAGTGTAAATGGAGTGGATATTTTTTAAAGAAAAGACGACTGGCATGCCCCCAAAATTATATTTTCTCCCTTGAGCAACAAAGAAAAATGGAAGAGCGTTATTTGCCGCTGCTGTGATTCCTTCTCCACCATTTTGGTATAGTTCCAAGAGAAATTCGTAGACTTTTTTCTGCAGTTTTCGAAGTTGACGAACACTGATTACAATATTTTTTCGACAATACCTGGAGCTCTTACCTTCGTGAGCAATGTTTATGTGTGAGAATTGAATTATTCATGTATCATCCGCGAGTGACAGGATAGACCTGGACTTTTCAGGTGTCTATTTTTGGGCCATCATTCGGAAAAAACCATAATTTTTGCCAATGATTCTCCAATAATTGAAATATATTTGATTGTTGGCGCGTAAATAAAGGATTAAGGATTAATTCACGGGAGCGCATCGCCATCCTTCATTAAAACGTTTTATGGGAATACCTACACTTGTGTACAATGTCATTAAATTAATTTACATTTTTTTCTCGTTTTCCCCCCACATCTTCCCGTGAATTCGTTTAATTAGGTTGATGCCCCAAGCTTAAATTATTCACACTTGACCAACTCTTTTCAAAATGTACTATTTTTAATGGTAGAAATAGTATTCAAGCGATTATCCGTCTCTGAATATATCATTGTAAACTTAGGACTTACATTTGATTCCAATCTACTTTCAACGGATTATTATCAATAAAGCTGCAATTTACCTACGGCTGGCTGCTTGTGAGGTTTAATTTAGTGTCCCCAATTCAGTTGTATTTTTTTTCAATTTTAGTCTACATCGATAAATTTAACCTTCACGACAGTTAATAGACATTCATAGTATCACTTATTCGGGTGAGTACAAAAATATAAATAAATTTAACGCGAATTATCAATTTATTTCCAAAGGCGAAATAAAGATATTATATCTGTGTTCGTGCATAATTTTTGGTTTTGCGTATCCTGTATTAAATTCCAACTAATCCACATCAGTTTTATCTTATGTTAATATTGTGTTCGATTTGGCATAAATTCGTAGCAATGTTGAATGAAATTCTTTTTCCAGCTGTATACAAGAAGAAAAATATGTAGAAGTTTTTTTAAAAAACATCGGAATTGCATAATATTTTGTGAAAATCCGCATAATATTGACATATAGTTTACCTGTAAATGGAAAACAAAGCACATCTTCCTAGCTGCAGATAAGTGACTATCCATGTTCACAGATTATTAATTCCCTATGATCACCTATTTTGGTGCACAAATTTTCCAGAAATCCGAAGCACCATCTTCTTGGTTGATCAAAATATTCACGCTGATGAAAAAATATGTAGCTACAATTTGGAAATACCACAAAAATGTACAACTTTTTTAATGAAATAAAACCCGAAATATCTTATATAAATGTTAATGCCAGACCAATAAAAAATTATATCGTGAAAAACAATTTTTATTGAGCTAAATGAGGAAGTGATATTAATGTGTTAACACAGAAAAAATAGATTAAAAACCCTTTGGAAATATTCGTTCAGTGACTTTTTCAGAGTCAGTAAAACAAACGAGTACTTAACACTGCAGCTGCAATGCATTCCATATATCACATGCTTTTCGAGCAGCTGAAATTTTATATGCCAAGCTACGGTAGTTCGCTGTGGGAGGTAAATTTAACGAGAGAATGTTTTCAAGCGGCGTTAATGGATTCAATGAAGTGTTCTGCGCTAATGCTCGGAGGTCGCTGAATCAGTTTCCATTTCTGCGACACGATAGTGCGGGTAACGTGAGACCTAGGATATAGTATGCTCGCGAGAAATGCTCCAATGGTGACACGGAGCGTCCACTCTCCATTCAATTGGGCTTTTCACTTCATCCGCGCTAGCTGGCCAAATAGCCGCGTAAAATGAGGATATCGCCGTTTGATGGCGTCGAGGGAAGCGAACCTATTTGCTCAATTATCGGACAAGATTTAAACATCTTTCGGACGGATGGAGTAAAACGTTCGTTTCGTCGACTTATCTCTCAATCGACCAGACAGTCAATTTCATCCGTTTCAATTCGGCTCCTTCTACCCACTCCATTGACGCCACATCCTCTTCCCGACCGCCCCTCTTACCCACCCACGCGCTAAACGACCGTTCCTTTTGTGGAGTGAGGTTGAGGGATCTGACTTTTCCGGAGCCCCACCATGAACACCCCCTCATAAACCTCCCGGGGGGGCGCGTCTCCGCCAATCCTAGCATCGCGGAGGGCGGTGTAGCCCGCCAAGCACGTGGTTTCCCTCCCGCACACCCCTCCGAGCCAGCCTTCCAGACACGCATTGTCACCGGTGGGGTCCCTCGGCGTGCCGCGGCCTTATCGAACCATCGCACAACTGGGGCCGGGGCCGGGATTCCGTGAGCAGATAGGGGACCGGGGTCCCGCTCGGCCGTGAGTGGTGTGATCTTCGGTCTTCCCCGCGGGGGAGAGAGGCTGGGTGGCTGAGGGAGGGAGGAGCCAGCACGGATGGTTCGTGGGGAATCGACCGGGGTGCGGTTGGGCATCGGAGGGAGTCAGACGAATGGGGGGGCTAAGTGGCCACTTATCGGTCGCATTAAGGGGTATCGTCGGGACAAAATGGCGTCCTAACAAGGAGCCTTCCGATCGAATCCCGACGACTGATCTGGTGTGTGTGCGTATGTGGGTAAGTGGACTCCGTTGGCCCCCACCCTCCTCTCCCGCCGATCCCTCCCGAGGCCGCAGTACCCTCGCCTCCCCACCCCCGGTCCCTTCCTCTCCTTCACCGCTCCTCCTCCCAATTCCCACCCCCAGGAGCCCCATCCCCCCATCAATGCGTGATTGCACTCCGATGCAGAAAATTTCGTCACGATTTCCGTGTGCGTGAGTAGGGGTATGAGGGAGGAAGTCTGTTAAACGACAGAGAGATTCGATCGAAACGTTTATTAATCGCACAAATGGAGCAATTGTTCCCACGGGCTGCCACTTGAGATAGTCTGTTCGATTCGTGGAAGTAGGGGTGAGGAAAATTTCCCCAAAGGTCAATTCACTGAGTTCGAACGATTTGGTGAAGCGTTGACCTTAGTTTGCGGATCTATCGGTATTCGGTCGGCGCAGTTTACTTTTTGTGGATTGTAATTCAGTTGTTTTATTACTCGTGGCAGCAATACAGTTTCATGCTATTAGGGCGAAAATTCGATGCTCTTTGTACTGATAAATATTCATTATTCTTTTTTATTTCAGAATAAAAATTATGTGGGGAATGGAAATGAAGAAGCGATAGATAGGAGCTCAAAAAGTTATTTTTTGTAACTTAGATTTTGTTATTTTTTTGGTAAATTTGCATGGCCTACATATGGCATATATATATATATATATATATATATATATATATATATATATATATATATATATATATATATATATATATATATATATATATATACATACACGCACACACACAAACACTCAGATAATAAATATTCCACGCATTTTTTATCTGAGTGTTTGTGTGTTTGTCGCCGGAGAGCGTCATTTCCAAGATTATATATATATATATATAAACCATAAACACAGTAATCAACCCGAAGGTCGGTTTAGTAGGTGATGGTAGAGCTCACCCATGTACCAAGCCCGACGGCGTGTGAATATTCACACATCAGGGTAGGGGGGCCAGTTCCTTTCCCTGTGCCGGTTATGGTTTCCCAGGAAGATCTGGTACCCGAAAAATCAACTAGCTTGGGTGGAGCTGCAGGTGCCCAAAGTGCCTTGCCCGGGAATCGAACCCGGGACCCTCTGGTCAGCAGTCCAACGCTCTACCCGCTAGACCACCGCGACCCATATATATATATATATATATATATATATATATATATATATATATATATATATATATATATATATATATATATATGTATATATATATATATATATATATATATATATATAATATATAATCTTGAATTATATCTTGAACTATAATTATATACATATGGACACAACTATCAAATAAATATTTTGTAACTCCAAACAAAACCCAATCCATCAACCTACTCTACATCTAATACATATTTATCAAATAATGATAAAATTCAACAATTTAATGATTAACAGGCAAATATAGTAAATAATTTATTTGCTTCTACATACTTGAATGGTATGATATTCACATAAAATTTTAATTTTGGAGGAAAAATTGTGTACTGTTCCACTTAATTTCCAATTAAGCTTTCTTTTTGAGGGTGAAAGAACCTTTCTCAGCATTTGTATGCCCGAAAAAGAAGTAAGAAGTACCCAAAAAAGGTAAAGTCGAGCGATGTGCCTCTTAATGGTAGAATCTTTGGGAGAACTGCAGCCGTGAATTCCACAGAGATGATTCATTAACGGAGAAGGAACAGGAATGCTTAGCGAGCTAATTAATTTCGTAACTCGATGATTACGATTGCAAAATAAGAAATTATGGACCAAGGGGTTCAATTTTCAATGACTTTATATTAAAGGAGTGTAATTCTCTATTTAGTAATTTTTCCATTCAAGTCGGTTTTCAAGTGCTGATTAAACGAAATATTAATTAAAAGTCAGTTGTGTTTGAATGGCCCTAATCAGTTCGATGCTTCTGAATCCAAACTTGGTTACCACAGTCCATAACTGAGCATGCATTAACGCATGTAATAGAAGAATCATAGCACATAGGACAAGAGCTCAACGGAAGAGTAGAAACCCTATTCATGTGATATAATGCTTTATGATATTTGCTATGTCGACTTCAAGTTTAGAGCTCTTTTTTTCACAATTAATATTTGATTTTTTGCTGTACTTATATTCCTACATTTAGTGACTTCTGAATGGGACTGCGTTTTTCCTCCATTTGGGTGATCAGTCAATTAATACTAAAACTGGTCGGATAAAAGGTTTTGTTTGGAGTATGAAGAAGCGATTTGGGAAAATAGAAGCTCAGTATCTACCCCGCCGAATCATTATTTCCTTGGAATTAAGTCACGATGGTAGGCATTAATAATGGCAAACGCTGTTAGTCCTAAATTATTGAATGGAATTGCTTTATAGGCCCTAGGTTGTTTCAATAAATTAGTAAAATATGAAGCTGTATACTTTGTTTTTCTTTCCTCACAGAAATTTCACAGAAGAAATTTGACATATCAGGCTTATCGTGGCGTGCTCGGAACACAAAAATGAATTCAATATGTTGCAAAAATTCTGCGACGTAGTCCCGAGCAACCCGTTCTGAGCCAACATCAAAAGAGAGGTCCATTAACTCACCGACGGTCACTTAGGACGCAGGGTATTTACGTTTAACCCCACATTTGTTTCATTAACTTCCAGCGCTTTGGGACGTCGTTCTTATGGCCGTTATCTCCCCGTCACATCACGCCTCGACATAAACTCCTTCTTAATTATTCTCATTTTCCTTCGTCTCTGCTGAGATTCCACAATAGCCAGCTCAGCATTATCTCCTTCTCCCATTTTGCTCCACCAGCTCCTCGGCCATAGCCCCTCTACAGACTTCCTCAAGCCACTTTCTGTAACTGTGAATCAAAAGGAATGTGTTTGAGCGTGTGGAACGATCTGATTTCCCATCGGGATCCTCTTTGATTTGGCAAAATAATGGAAGATATTTCGAAGATTAGTCAGGCTCTCTACTTTGGGCTCCCACAATCGAGGAGATAGAAAGTTTAAGTGGGTTGTATACCGGTAGATGCTTGATGATTAACTCTTGCTACTTATTTTCACAATTTTCCCGAGACTCCCACCCTCATAAATTCTCCAAGGGGTCTCCTAGGTGTCAGGCCCCCAACTATTGGTAGTAAATTAATTATATTTCTATGAAATTCCATACGATATCTCCTGTATATTTTTGCCGCGCGGTGGGATTAGCTAAATTTACCTAATACCAACAAAATAATCAAGGCATGGGGCAATAGGGAATAAACTATGCCGGTGATTTTCTTGAGTGGTGATTTCAGCAACCTGCATTCCCTAGCCCTTATTTCTTTTTCCAAACCATTTTCGCCTTCTGCTCCACGATATAAGTGAAATTTGTTATAATTTCACCTTGCTCACTCAATTCATGAAGGCAGTATTTATTGTAGTGAGTAAGATTCATTTGCTTTAGGATAACTTAAATGAGGCTTCATCCGCATCCGAACCCTTAAAACAATTCGTGGCAACCATCTGCGCGATATGTTATCCCCCTAGAGTGTGTAAAATCAGAATGGATCTAATCACAAAGGTGTATCTTAGCGGAAAACACATGTTATAAACTACAGTATTGCTCCAGGTTTGCCATACTTCAAAGATCCAAAAACATTTTCCTGAACGTAAGTATAAATCATTTTACAAAGTCTGTTATTGTCACAATGCACAAGAGGAAAGGAATTTCATGAAAAATATTTGCATGGGAGATGTTTTCAACCATGCGACAGCAAAAGGAATGAATCGTTTTTATTCGTTGACTAGAATTCAATTACTTAAACGAAGTAATTTACTCTTGTTTCTGTTTCGATTATCAAAGATACTATATTCTGGTGATGTTTACATCTACTCTTGTCGCTGTTTTGGCTTCTGCTTTTCTGCGAGTAGAATATTTGTGATTCTCATTCCCTTACTTTTTGCACCAAGTGGAAAAAAGTAATATCTCGGTAATTTCATTTCATGTAATCCCATCTCGAAGTATTAACAACCTTCTATATACTAAGTCTGCGTATTTGTTTTTGTTTCCCGAAAAGGGTTTCAAAAGGTTGAACAAATAAGTGAAGCGTTTAAGTAAAGAGGAAGGAGAGGGATCTAGAAAGTCCTCTTTCACTTTCCCTGTTCACGGGGATCGAAAAAAGTGGAAGGGAATTAATCTCTGTCATCCATGCGTATGTTTTTCTCTGGACGGTGAATTCCACTAAGCCACTCAAAATAGTTTTTATCGGTTGAAAGTTCCCACTTGATCCGCACGTGGCGTTTCGAACACAAGCGTAATTTTTACGGAGTCTGTTTTCATATTTCATCCAAAGAATTGAAGAACATAGTCAGTAAAGAATAAAAGTAAACCTGTCTAAACATCTTAACAAATATTACTGTACAGGTTTTGAAAATTGTGCAGGCAAAATTTCCTAAAATGTATGGGATATTATTGTGTATACACGGGTGCTTCGTGTGTGCTCATTGCGTAATGATTTAGCCTTTTTTTGATAAAATATTTTTAAACTAGATAACTGAAGGACCGTAATGGATTCTGCACAATCCACTGCAATAATTATGTATATAACTTCTCACTTAAAAGTTTGAACGATATTCTGGACGTGGATTAATTCAACTTTCCTGATTAGCTGGAAATAGAGATAAACTTCTATCAAGGCAGCCTCAGAATGGAAGCTAGAAATGTGATTTGTATTTCGCACTTTAAATCCAAATAAAAATAGCAACTGGATCTGTTAGTTGTTCCCTATCCATTACATCACCTATGATATGAATGGAGACCCGCGTAGAACATAACTAAACTTTTTTCCCTCTGAAAATACAAAAAATTGCCCGTCGTTAGCCACGGGGGTAGAAATCTTTTTTAAGAGCAAATTTATTCTTGGTGTCCTTTTCTTATGGCTAGATGTCAGGTGCGCTTGAGCTCATCGGAGCGCTCTCTTGGGGGAATATCGGAAATGGCTCCGGCAGTATCGGAGAATCGACTTCCCTGGTCAACCAGACGGAACGTCGCAGTTAATCCGGTAGTAATAAAACTCGTTCGGGTCAGTAGAAATCTATGATGTGCGTCCCGTGCATTCAAAAGAGTTCTGGCTTCGCAGAAATGGCCCGGATAAGGCGTCGAACACGAAGTGAAGACCAGTGGGGGGGGGTGATAGCGTGTGGAGAAGGAAATCCGATGGAGTGGATAACGACTGAAGGGTGTGGTGGGTAAGGGCAATGGGCAGGTTTTCCATTTCCCTGAGAAAGGACATTGGACCTCATTCGGTAAAGCCACGAAATTTAAGCGAGGAGGTGACAGCACACATGTTAGTTGGTCGCTTATTCCGTGCACCGAGATTCCCCCTGAGCCGTCCCATGCGATTTGCTTGGGTTCCACCAGGAACATCTCTCTCTTTCTTCTGCCCCCTCGACCCGTCTTCGCTCTGCCGTTTCTCCTCCCCCCAACTTTCCTTCTCCGTTGTCGTCAGTTTCCTAGAAGTTCCCCCGCGTTCACCGTCCCTCTCGCATCCTCTCGACCCTTTTCGCCACCCCTCGCTTAGCGCCTTGGCACTTCCTTTTCATCCTGTGCGACCTTACTCCTTCCTTGGAATCCTCCTCCTTGGGTTTTTCCTCAAAACTTGGATCCCTTCCTTTGTTTATTTTCCTGTTTGTTTTCTTTTCCGTTGCCTCGATCTTTCTCTCCCCTCAAGGTCTTCTTTTTGTTTCAACTTCTCGACCTCGATTCTAAATTGTCTTCTTGAACATTCTTCGGTTAATATAAAAGTGCTTTCGCAAATGAGAAAACCTTTAATGAGCTCCTTCACGGTGTCCGTAGGCAAGGCCTTCATATACGAAGGAATTGAATCCGTGAATGGATAAATTATTAACTTTCAACCGCAAATTTTCCGTGTGCGATTAAATTAAATTCTGCTCTTAATCCAATTTAATCGTGATTTATTTTTGAAGAAATTTTCTCTGGTGCGGATTTAATTTTGCGTCCCTTTCCTGTGACGGGAAAACTTGCAACTAATCATCACATGCACATCTGTAATTGCTTTAGGTTGAAAAAATCTAATGAGCTTCACTATGATACCGTTTTCCTTTGAGTGCTCTAATGTCGTTTTGGCTCTCTCTACTAGTACTTAAACTTTCCTTTCACTCATAATTAGCTTCAAGCTCATCGCTCTACCCACCCTTTTAGTTTTAGGTTAAAAAAGTGATTTTTAATTTGCTACTTCTATAATGAAATTTGGCTGATTTCCATAGGTTTATGGACTTCTAATTGGTGTTTTTACTCTCTTATATTACTATTAGCGAAAAATCATTTCCAAAGTCGAGAAATTATTATTCAGGCTATAACCCTCCTTTAAAAAATCATTATTGTTTTAATTTTCAAATTATTTCTTATTTTCTTCGTTCATGTATTCAAAAGGAGGTAGAAATTATTAAGAGAAAAAAATAAATAGTTTTAAGGTGCATGATAGTTTTTTGTTATTTTTTTGTGTCGCATATGATAGCACCTAAAATTGTAGTAAGATTTGGTCTATGGTCCCTTGGTCTATCGAAAACTATTTTCAACGGTAAAGTACTGCCAATAACATTTTTCAATATTATTGTACAAGTAAACCTTTGTAGATAATTTTATGTAATAACTTTGTGGATTGGGTATGCATAACACCATGTTTTGCATTAAATTCTACGGTGTTTATGTATGTGGCTAACAATCTATATTAGCATAACTGTTGGATTCAAATTTGATTCATATTATTTATTAATCGCCTTGTAAAATGTATTGCGGGTGTTTAATCAATAGTAAATTACGTCTGAGAATGCGAAATATTTAAATGTTCTCGGTTGAGAACGTTCACGCTTAAATCCCAATAGGATATCTTCACTTCTATCTAATCAACTCAGTACATGTTTTTTTACAACACCAATCTCTCTCTGTAACAAAAACAACGTCTCAAGTATTTAACATGTTTCATGAAAATAATATTCTTCTCGGTGGTTAGAAATCGGATGTCATATATCATGTTACCGAAATGCGTCTAACGCTTCATACATATGTATATTGCAAATATTTTCTTTGCAAATGTAGTCTATATTTCCGTTTTAGGATTTTTTACTCACTATCCTATACTTACGTTTTAGGATACTTTAAGTTTTGTGTGCCCGATAATGTGGAAATATTACCTCAAGTGACTGAATATGTTGATAGTCCAGCAGTCAGGTAAATTGAGTGAGATGGCGATGTGTAGATATACATTAGCGGAAGTATCCTACAGATACTGATTAGTCTAGCCTGGTTAGAGGGCGAGCAATCACTGTCAAATGACCCATCCCGTGTGCGGTGGGCTGAACAAATGGCATTTTAATTCAATACCGTTGTCATTCCCGGAGTACGAATTTAGTCCTTCGGTGTCCTGCGCAGGAGTCCCAGCATCGCTTAGATACCATCAGTTGACCTCAATGCAACCGTAATAAATATCATTTTCCCCTTAGCCCCCACCCTAGGCCGTTTGTTGTCTCCTTCGCTTTGTTTTCCAGTGCCTCTTTCCTCTCCACTTTCTCTCCTAAACGCTTTCGTTTTTGTCCTTCGCCGCGTGATTATCAGGGGATTTCGAGGGGGCCGGGGGGTTCTATTGGAGGGCAAGGGGGATGGCGGATTTGCGTAGGTCTCGAAAAAGGGTCCGAATGGTGGGGGAAGGGAGTAAGAGGTGAGTTTTTAGGGGGCGGGCCGCGAGTGTTCTGCCTCTGCTCTGCTTCCATTGTTCCGACGTGGTCCCCTTCCACCTCCGGTAGCCGTCCCCCCGCCGCCAACCTCGTCCACCCTCCTCACTCCGCGAATTCTTCCTCGCCCCCAAGAAGGGAGCAATGAACAATGGAACCACAGCGTTGGCGGGGGAGCGACCCACGCCCATCTTCGTTCGCCCCATCCGCTTCCGACGTTTCGGGGAGTGTGCGAGAAATAGTCGGATTCCTGCGTTATTCTTCATCGCCTCCGTGCCCTGCCTCTCCAGTCCCCAAAGCGCTCTAACGAGTTTGGCCGCCACCCGTTTTTTCGGAGGTTTTCCGTTCACTCCTCCACCTTTCCTGAATCTCCCGATTATTTTCTTTAACCATAAATATTTGCCACCAATTTTGTGCGAGGAAAGATTTTGCCAGAATTCCTCATTTAATCTCTCGCGGGCATAATCACTCTCTCTCTCTGAAGGCATTGCCTTGGAGAGTATGCGGATGAGAATTTCCACCCCTCCGTGAAGATGTTGAAATTCGTCGTTGACACTTGCACATCTCGTTAATGGTCCTAAATTCTACGATGTAATTATTGAAGCGCATATAGAACACTAAAATCTCAAAGGCTAAATTAAATTCTATTAATATGGTAGATGCATTGATCTGAAGTGCAGTTTTTTTCAATGAGGTATTTGTTGTAGAGTATATAGCAGAATAGTTATACCACTTGGGCTTCAAATACATTTTTAAATGTATTTAAAATTTAAACAAGATTATAATTATGTTCATAATAAAATGTATTTTTTGACATCTGTCACGGAATAAATTTCTATAGTGAGTTTATTTATTTATTTTTCAGGTACGCATGTTGTTCTACCATCTACTAGTACGCCATCTCTGAGCTAATTTATCATTCTAATGTTTCGGTAAGTAAAATTTGAGGTAATATCTGGGGAAATCGGATGTTGAATTATCCCTATTTTCTTTCTGAAGAAATAAAAATGAAAAAAACGGAAGAATGAAGTAATTAATGCTAAATTAAATTCGAGTATGTGAAAAAATTAATTAAATAATTAAATTTTAATTCGGTATCCCTTTGCACCCGCGGGCCAAATTCTCTGATGACGTAGCATAACTCTTGATCAGGATAAAGTCTAAGCATCAGCGTAATAAAATGCTGGTTTCTTTCAGTTTTCGAAAATGATTTCTGTGTAAAATTTATCTCCCGGTTTGGAGAACCTCAGCACTGGTCGAAAAAAATTTTTGCACAGTTGCATGCCGCTGGATAGAATTTTTATCGGCTTCTCCTAACTATTAATCTTGGCCTCGAACCCGCCTCGTCCGATATCGTAGTCTATCCCACCCTTGCCGCGGCACCCATGACTGACTCAAACGAATCATTTTCTTTCCGCAGCTATTTCGTGCTGCCGGCACTGGCATTTTTTTTTATGAAGCACTGTTTCAGGAACGCATCCCTTCACGTCTTCCGCCGCTGGAATCGCTCACTCTCTTTCAAGCCGAGTTTTAACGACAACTCTGATCGTTTGCTGGTGTCGTTAAAAATTATGTGCTTTCAGAACAAGCGGCATAAGTACGTGAGCGGTCCTTGTGAATTTTATGCAGAGCTTAAACTGCGGAAATTGCCCAGAAAATCCTCCGCTGTGAAGCGAATTACTAGATAATCTGAAAACTCATTGAGGCTGAACTTTTAGGTTAAAAATTGATAGGTACATTCATATCATTAAAATGAATTCTGTTTATGGTGTTTTCTAGTAATAAGAATCATTCTAAATGGAATGCAAATAAAATATTTGTTGGGTGAATTCCAGTTGCTCGTAGGTTATCACACAGTTCTGCTTGGCTCCAACCGTCGCTCTCTGAATTTTACGGCCATCATGATCAATTATTTTAAAATAACTTGCATTCTACCATTTTAACTACAGTATACCTCTGTGAAAAGATATTGGGGAGTTTTCATTAAAACACAGAAGTATTTCCGTATAAATATTATTAAAATTTTTCCGGATTTTTGTTTTTTCTTGAAAACATAGAGTAATTGGTTGTGAAATTCATGGCATTCGTTTCTCGTACGGTTGTTGGTGTAGTCCGGTTGTGGTGTTGTCGAGACACGTGCATTGTCCGGACGGTTGCAAAATTAACGTAATATGGGAAAACTTAATCACGAAAACTCCCCTGCGGAAATGCTGGACTTGTTAGTAAGAAAACTCCGCAAACATCGCTCCTCCAAGTAGCCAGCTCCACGAGCCCTGAGACTACATCGCGGCATTCACCCATTCACTATTGGGGGTCAATTTAGGTCCCTCCACGGCACGCACTCGTAAGAAGACGAAACAGTCGTGGCACGGTGAATCGGAGAGAACACCATCATCCCTCCTTCCTCCGAACTCTATGCCGGGAACGCCGCTTGAGAATCTCTTCGCCGGCGGTGCTCTTTTAGGTACGGGCGGATACGGGCATGCTGCGGTCCCTGGCATTCGGACATTTGCCTGACGTCTCCTCTTCAATTTATATCACGCGAGGGGAGGGACGTTTCCCCTGTGCTACTAGCCATACGGAAAGCGGGCGGAAGTTGTTAATTGTCTCCCTCTCTTTTCCCCGCTGAGGAAAAGGAACGAGATTGATGGATCATAGGCGTTAGCTCGTTTATTTTTAGGCCTCGCACCGGCTTAAACGTTTCCCCGTCCAGGGATGTCTCGCCCCGCCCTCGTTATCGTGGCAGTGGTGGAGATATTTGACGAGGGGATTGAAAAGAAAATAAAACGCTTCTTTTCAACCTGTCAGTAATAAATGAAGTACATTTGGTGAAAGCGTGGGAAACAGATACTCGAAGATACCCTAGGGTTTTGAATCCCAGTAAGGACATGAGAGATACTGGTGGCCGTTTTCGTTTGCAAAAATAGTCACTATCTATTTCTTTATGAAGTCTCATCTCAATTACCTACCTTGTATTAGTAAGCTGATATTTGTTCCATCCATTTCATACTGCTGTAAACTTACCAGAAGGTTAAGTAAGAATTTGACCCGAGAGTTAAATTCCGTATCAGTGATTCGAAAATTGTTAATTTGATTTTTCAGTCAGCTGCTTAAAATGTCTGGTTTCCACTTAAATGACTTGACGCATTTTTCGTAAAAATGGTAAATGTGTCCACTTCTTCGATTTAATTAATAATGTAACTAATCTTGTGTTTTAATATAGAAGTATAAGTATTTTTATAAAAATGAGGTTTAACGTGATGAATGGATATAGATTTTAGCCAAACTTAACATTTGTAAAGGGAATTTATTGCATGACAATCCATGGCTACTTCGATTCCTATAAGTTTGAGTGCTTCTGAAGTAAATGCTTGTTAGAGGTACTTCAACAGCCTAACTAATAGACTAAGAGGCAAGCAAAGTATTACTGGACTTAAACACATCAGCATATAACCGGTCCTTCACCTTGCAGATTAAAGGTAATCAGTATTGTCATGCAACCCATGAAATTTTTTCTTGTATTACAATAAGCAATATTATTCGAGTATTGATGCACTCAAAATGCTGTACTTCGAAAGGAAACACTCATTACCTTCTTAATTTTCGTGTAAATCGTAACCAACCTGTAGAATAATTCACATAAAATTATTTATAACATAACTCCATTCATCAAGATAAACATGTCACATTGCTCTACAATTTCTCATCACTTCGCAACGTTTTCCCTCCTCCTCAATCTACACGAGGTAACCTATGTCCTCCCCGTTCTCTCCTCCCACAGCGCTCACCCTCACAATGGATGGTGGCGTATATTGTAGACGTGGAAATATTACCCATTCCCTCCTGTTCCCCGTCGCTCCTCATCCTTTCCCCCGCGGCTGCTACTCGCCATATCCCTCCCTTTTGCTCGGGAAGGCCTTCATAAAGGACCGGCATACAGAAATTCCGCCGAGAGGGAAGTAAATCGTTCGGAAGAGCAGATTCGAACGTGGCATTGCTGATGGCGCGTATTTTGATTTGTCGCGGTCCCCCGGAATAAAAGGCGACGGGAAATGTGTCGGATTAGCTTTCTCGGTGTTTTCCCTTACGCTTTTATCTGCTGCGCATAATGGAGTTGAGTGGGCGGACCCATGCCTGCGGAACCACCGTACTCCCTTCGCAAGTGCGGCATCCCCTCGAATCGACTCGCAAAAACTTTCACGTGCAGCACTTCCCATTTCCTTTCCCACCATTACCAGCCATTGACTTGTTTTTAATTTTCTCCTGGTAATTTTGTACGTGTCATGCCCCCATTCTTTCTTCCGTTCAATATTCCTCTTCTATATCCCTCCCCTACGTGACCAGAGTTGCTCGCACCAAAATTCTCCAGCTATTCCGCTCCCGCGTCTTAGGGTGTATTCCTATGGGCTTGTGTTTTTCTCACCAAAGATTTTTAATGCGGAAAGTTCTGTATGTGCTTAGGGTAACAGAGCTTATCGGTTGAGCGTAGTGTTAATTTGTTTGACTTTAATGCCACGGGATTAGCGGGCCTAATGCTATTCTTAGAGGACAAAAGAGTAAGTAACTTCCAAAGATTATGCCACTTTGGAAGAAATCAACTTTGATATAGTTTTTGAAGTCTTCTTTCGCGTTCATAAATATGATTTCAAACGGTTTCAACACTGCAGTCATCAATGCAATCATTTATAATTTTAGAAATTTCTCCTTTTATGTCTCATGATTTTACAGCGTTAATAGTTCGTTATAGTGTCTTCTTTCCTATGATTTCAATGAAATACTTTTGTTCACTGAAATGTCTAAGTGGAAGGTTATGGTTACGAGATTGGAGTTGCTTTTGTGCATTTACATTGTACTAGGCGTGCATATAAGAAAATGAAATTTTTAAACTTTGGGAAGAACATCTCCCTTCATGGGAATGAATTTTTTCTTGGATAAGGAGGGACTGAGTACTTGCCGCGATCTAGAATGAATCCGGGTCGTAGAGCTGACGAAAATAATGATTTTTGGGCATTAGATTTTCATATCGGTGCGCACTCCATTTTATAACCAGCGCACGAACAGAAATGGGCGCGAAAGGAGAGCTGGAATCCATTCCTCCGTCAATTTCTCTCCAGTGCGTCGAGTCTATCCATGCTAAGTGTCTCACTCTCCCTCTCTCTTCCGCGGCGCCGAGGATATCCCGAGCGTGCCGTAGTGACTCCACTACTTTCGCGGGCGGAGATATCGACCGACGGCAGCCGAGGGCCAGCGATTCCATTTCATTCCTCCCCTCCTCCCTCCACTCCCCCCACCCTCACCCCTTTCACTTTTCCTCTTGGCCTAGCCGTCGCATCAAAACATGTTCATTTCATCGGCAGCCTCAGGGTCTCTCTCGAGATTTTCCTCGTTCGGACCAGAGGGGGGAAAAGGGTATGAACCCCTACCTCCCGCTATCACTCCCCCTTTCTCCCTGCGGTGTGGAGGGGTCGTGGGGGTGCGTATTAGTGGCACGCACGCGTTCTACCCAACCGTCCACCATCCCCGACATCCCTCACTTACCACCCGGCCTCAAAGATGCGGGACGATTGAATTAATGCCTTCGGCATCCATGCAATTCCCCGTTCGACGCGACGCCCTCCACACCGCTCCACCGCACGGCGCTCCCTGACGCCGTCCTCCCCGAGGAAGGTCGTGATTCAAAAGTCTAGCCGAGGCAGGAGAGGTTGGCTTCGGGCACTCCCGAAGCGCAGAGTTCAGCGTAATAAGAAAAAAGGGTCTGTGCGTGGGTGGTCCTTGGGCAACGGGGGAAATTTTGCGAAGGTCCGATTTTTCTAACCATGGCTATTCTCTCTCGTATTTAAGAACTGTCAGTATTTTACAAATACTATTTGAAAATTAAGCCCTCCATGAGGATGAGGATGAGCTCTCTATCGGAAATGTAATGGCATTGACATATATTCCTATTTGTCTGTGTCCCTCAGCCTGTCCTTAAGGTTACTAATAAAGTCTCCAAATTGAAGAGAATCTGGAATATAGAAGAATAAGTACCGCCAGGGATGGTAGGAAGGATTGAGAAGAGGGTTTTCTCGGTTTTATCTTGCTTTTTTTGGGTGATGTTATTGAAGTTAAGACCTAACGATGGAGTTCAAGGATAGAATCCTTTACGGTTGCCTCTGTTGTACTATTTTACGAAGAAGTTAAGTAAAATATTCAGATTAGAAGAATATACCAATGGGTAGGGTCTTGATAAAGTTCCGCTTGATGAGCGCCACGTTGTTGACTTTCAATTTTTCGTTATTCGTAATTAAATCACTAAAATTACCCTAAAACACACTCTACAATTAACAAAGTTTTTATCGTTATTCTTCCAAAACTACGTTCCTGGCATTGAATCAAGCTTTCCTCCTGTTTGTGTATGAAAAATGTTTAAATGAACCAATTATATAACCCATTATTTTACACTCCTTTAGAAAAAAAAACTCATTTTAAACAGGATTTCTTTGTATCAACTCTGAAAATGGGGAAATTTTAACTCATCGTTACATTCTTAGCTCAATTAAATTATGCGTCTTAATAAATGTAGAACTACGGAACTAGTATGTTTAAAGGAAGGGTATTCCACTCTCAACTTTTCTTCTTGAAGGCTAAAAGGTCAAAAGATCAATCAACAAGGCAGGAGTTTGAAGTGAACAAACTATATTGCACGCAATTTTTCCTGTTTTAATGTTACGGAATGTTAATATATCTATGGATTCTTCAGTAATGTTTGATGAAATATTCTCATAAAACTCCGTGACCGTGAGCTAGATTACTTGAACGAAGATATTTCAGTCTATTGCCGTGTTCATAATGTTATACACATGTTTTGTGCTATACTTCCTACAAAGGACAAACTTATCGCAATCCAGGAAGATTATTAATACTAATTCTAAAGGTATGTAAGACGAAACCAACATCTATACATAAAACTACGCGAGGCCCGTATGTCCACTTATGCGTTAATTTAATGCTTTCCCGAGACCCAACAATCAGTTGCAATGAAACCATTTCCCTGGGAATATAATTTAACTCAGGGCTAAAAATTATTGGTACTTATAGAAGCAATTTATTCTTGAAATATGGTACTAATATTTTACTAGAATTATTGTACAGACTCTTTCCGTATATTTATTCACCATTCTATGTTCGAATGTGTGTAGAAATAAAATATGGAGAAGAGGATAATAAATCAAATGCAACCGGATAAAGATTAAGGCTTCTGTTGATATTCATTCTGCTCATAGAAACCCATCAAAAAGTGATATCAATCTGAGCATTTAAGGTCAGGTAAAAAATGCTGAATATCATATAAAGCATTTTTTATCCTATATATCCCCAAATTTTTTCGTGGTGTGGCCAATATACAGTAGTTGTCATTTCCCGAAGATGAAATATTCATTGAATGATTGAATTGGATTTTTAACTGGTATCATACTTCGAAAGACATATTCCTATTACTAGGGTACGTATCCATTTTGGGAACGTCGTTGAACTTTTTTGTAACTTACTGGCCTCATTGTAGAAGAATAACTTTTGCGACAAAATGAATGGCTTGCTTATTTAACAGATTGGAATATTGGAGAATGTAATCAAATGAATTTTGAATAATGCTAATAGCGAGGTCTTGTAACATCAAATGCTCAAACGCCGACGTAACTGTCTGTAAAGTCATAGTAAAATGGATCTAGGTAGTGAAATACATGTTAAAATTGTCACGATAAATCTGGAATCTGCTTTGTAATAATACTGATAATTAAATGAGTTGACACTTATCTTCAAATACCTTTGCAAATGTGGCAGCTTGGAAATCGCCCAACATAATCGTTTTATGTCGAAAAAATAATTGACATTTGAGATAACATATACCAAAGCAAATATGGTACTCAATAAAGGACCCGAACAAACATTTGGAAAACTTGGTAAACGCTACATTTAGTTTATACCTTTAACCTTCTGTTTCGAATAAATTTACATGGCTTTTTTTCGCATACCCATCCACCAACTTCGACTTTGAGTAGAACTGCCTTGAAACAATACTTCGCCTGCCCAAGAGAGTATTGTAGGTGTTCTCAAACTCGCTGGCAAGATCCCAGATATTAATAGACTTCCTTTGTATCACTTTTAGTAACAGTACTTCTTCTTTCAATGTGAGATTTTGGTCACCTTTGGGTTGAACTCATTTCTTGTTCTTTTGGGTTATTTCGTCTGAAATAAACGTTCACATTCTCCTGTAAAATTTCCGAGGCTAAGATTCTCAAGTTTCACCAGGCGCTTATAATGTCCAACTGTAGAACGCATGACTGAGCACTATCTAGTTGCGATGAAACATAAATGCTTTCCATTGTTTTTTACCAGTTCACCTTTTTCTCATTTTTTTAGAAATACGGCAGTTTAACGAGACTTCATTTCACCCTTCTCTTGGCGAGGTATTTTGGAATAACACGCCATTAAACATGACATCGTAGGAATTTGCTACGAAATTCTCTTTTTAAAGGCAATGGAGGAGGAGCTTCGGCCAATGTAGTGAATTTTCCTCTTTCTGCCAGGCTACAACCGAATCTTAAAGAGGTGAATACTTTTCCTGGAAATCCTTTTTTCATGCACTGCATGTGTGATCGGCAATTCTGTACCTATCTGTGGGTTCCAAAATTGAAATATTTTATCTTTACCATCCGTACTAAATGTGCTTTTACGTTACTTAATATTTCCATTGTCTTCAACCAAGAGAATGCGACCTAATGGCTGCGAGTTTGTAACGAGTCAATCTTATAGCCAATATTGATTTTTAAGAACGTAATTTCAGTTCTTTAAAATCAATACATTCTCTTCCCTTCCACGCTTTGGTGCTAATTCATTCATTCATTCCTTTTTCCATTCATTCATTTCCTCGTTACACGAGACAATTTCCTGAAATTTAGCATCAAATTCAATATGATTTTTGTTCAATGTATGTTGAACTAACTTAGGAAAAAATAGAAAAACAATATTTTGGTAGATTATTTTTAAAAAATCTCCATTTGACTCGATGCACTTTTCTCAGCATTTCTCCAACTTTGTTTAAGCCGTCGAAAAAGTAAACATTTGGAAATTCTTCAATTTAGACGTTTTTGCAGGCGGTGACTTCATCGTACGACGTGAATCATTTTCCACTGTTCCATTCTTTCAAGTTTCGGAATTCATCGGGGGTCGAATACGCTAAATACGGTGGGTTTTGCAATAATTAAAACTTTAATTCCATGTTTTTGGGGTTTAAAACTACGCAGTTGTGTATTTATTAATAGTCTTGATGGAGGGTCATGCTTTCTTGGCTTAATGAGAACATGTTTTCCTGATTTTTGGCTAAAGCGGTGCAATTACGACGCACAATACTCTCCATTTATCGTTTGTACCATTTCACCTAATCGATATATATGATTTTGCGTGCATCCCAAAGCCGTGGCCATCACCTTGTTAGCCGGTTTCACTATCTTCCCCGCCTTCTGAGCGGAATCGCCTTTAGCATACCACTGTATCGACTGTTTCGTTGCCTCTGACGTCTAATAGTGCATCCATGTTTCGTTTACCGTTATTTTTCGGCGCAGTAAATCGTCAAGATTGTGACGGAAAAGTGTCACTTCAGCCTTTGAATCGACCACAAGATTACGTTTGCTACTACGCAAGAGTGAATGAGGTACCCATCTCACCGAGATCTTTTCACCCTCAATATTTCGTGCAAAAATTGAATATATTGTACCTGGTGATTTTCCCGTGGCCTCAACTATTTCGCGGATTGATCCATTCATCACTCTATTCCATATGGTGAATTTGACATTCATTTCGGAGGAAATCACTTCCACTGGACGTCCCCAACGATACTCTACGATTTGTGGATGCACGACCACGTTTAAACTCATTTTTCTAATTGTAACAGTTGAAAACACAAGAGCAGATATGCTGTGAACGTAGCTCAACTCAGCTTTGATCTCTTTCAGTGTGAAGCCTTTTATATAGAAATATAAAATCACCGCACGAACTCATTTTTTTATACTGTTCTTATTTTTAAAAATTGAAACCACTCAATGGATATAGCTGAAATTTTAATAGCACTCTGGTAAGGATTACTAAACCCAAACGTTTTCCATTACTACGAGGGCCTTGTCTTCAACTCTTTAAGGATTTGTCAAACATCAAACGCGCTATTATTATTAAAATATGTGTGCATTCAGATATTGTAAGGCTGCCTGTAACTATAGGCCTGACTATTACTAGTCAGGCCTAAAATGCCGCCAATCAATCCCTTGATTTTTAATGAGGTCTACGGTCGTTGTTAATACTTTTATGACAATGGATTTTTAGGTGAAAAAATCCACCCCGAATACTTCAATCTCCTAGAGCCCCGTTAGTTCAGAATTATATTTATGTGCGATTTGTATTGCTATACTCAAGTGGCATTCAGTAGTTTAAATTTGGGCCACATAAAATAAGACCATTTATTATCATTTTATAACAATAGCCTAAGTTAATGCATAGGCCATCTAAGGTTCCTCCGACAACTATTTTTGCTAGCACTAGCCCATTATAATGGATGTGGCAGTCACCCGTTCAGGGACTTAAGAAGAAGAATTATTACATTTGTCAAAGAGGCTTTCAAAAGAAGGGGGAAAAGATGAGAGGAACTCTCATGTAAGGATGTTGAGAAAAGACTCGTTAAAACTTTGATATGGAACGTAGTTTGTGCGGTGCAGAAACTTGGTAATTAACGCAAGATGATAGGCGTAGGAAAATTTTTATACGTGGTTTTGGAGAAAGATGGAAAAGATTTAGAACACAGAAAGAAAATCCAAAACTGACCTCCTAGACATGGTGGTGGACGATAAAGAAACGTTTGGAGAAATTCGGAAGAGGCAGGAGAGGAGGAGATGTCGCATTTGACCGGGGGATAGAAGGTTGAAGACTGATAGACGGGAAGAGATCGCTAGGCAAGTGCCGCTTATATAGAGGGAGAAAAAGAATACATTTAGTCTTGTTAGACGGAATAGAAGGCAGTGAAAAGTATAAGAAATTGAATGATAGGTTAACGTACTTTGAGGTGTCCGGAATGCCTTGTTAGAAAAAGCTTAAAAATGTAGCAATGGCGACTGCGTCCATCCAATGCCTAACTTGATCGGAGATGTACCAGTATGAAGAATAATCCCATGCACAATTATTTGGTGCACCTTTGGCAGAGTGCAGAAAATTTTGATTTGTGGGTGCAATTCACCACATATCATAATTTTCCGATGCCCTAAAATACACCTCGGTGTTTGCAGCGTAGAGAATTTGAGATTTCTTTTTCAAAGGATATTCGTTCCTTATGCACCAAAGAAATGTTATATAATTTATTTTACCCTTCAGGTTGCACATTGCTATAAATTACTTCTGATGGAGAGAGATGTACTTTTAACTATTCCTAATAAGTATTAATAGTCTGCTCATAAAAGTTTATTATTAATAAGGTTTATTGAGAAATTTACTCTTTGTAGTGTTTTATTAGCAATATTTGTTTAGGGAACATGGTAAAATTTTACCCACAGATTGACCTCACCTTCAATCTCTTTTTGAAGGTACGCTATCAGTGCCTCAGAGTTGGGCGGAATTTATAACATTTCAACATATTACTCTTCAATGGCAGGGAATCTTTACGTTCTTTATTAATTTTTCGTGTCTTCATTTTAAAAGTGCCCGATTTTTCTGCTAATAAAATGTACCACCGACTATTTTTTTCATTGCGTTTACCGGCGCCACCATAAACACGGTCTTTCGTCTTTTTAGGTAGTAGTCCATAAACTTCAAGGAAGCTCCTATTCCGTCGCTTATATTAGTTTAGCTTCTCATTCCTTCAATCCTGAGAAATATTCTTCCGCTGCCATTTCCTATGCCTCTTCCTCTGCCTGATTTCGCCGCTTGTCCCCCGCATTCCTCCACTTGACGTCATCATTCTTCCCATGCGCCCATTCTACTGAGAGGGGACCTTACTACTTGAGCCCTCCTCGCTCCAATTCTTTTATTCATCTTTGCTCGCTTGCGTTCTTCTCCATCTTCTTTCCTGCTGGCGCTCGATTTTTCAACGATCCATAACTCTAGGGCCAACGATCCATAATTTGGCTGTGGCTGGATGGGCAGTTGGTAGGGTTCTATTCGATTCCTCACTGGTACCATCAATTTAGGCTCAAAATGTCCTGCATTCGAGCGCACATGTATGACTTGCTGCTTAAAACCGTATATTTTAGGCGTTCCGACGTTCACCCCAGTTTTTTCCCACATCAGGGGGGATAAGAGGATGTGAAAATATATTTAGGAATGCGGCATTTCAACGATTTCATTCTTGTGTTAGTCGCCTGCATTGCATATATATTACTCAATGAAATACTGATAGGAAAATAGATAGGACTCAGTTTTTGGATCTGTCGAGGGATCACTTCCGAGGAGAATATTTGAAACATAGAACAATTAATATTTTCAGTTGAATCAGATGCATGAACAGATTGAAATTGTTTTTTTAAGGAGCGGGAATATGCAGGTTTTTTCTAAACTTTCCTTAGTTCGAGGTGTACCGTTGTTTCCCATAAAGTTAGGAGCGGCGTCTGCAATATATAGTCAATTGCACGAAAAATATTAATATTAGTCTTGTAGAACACAGCAAAAAGATATCTATGCCGCTAGGAAGATAAAACTCGGAAATGACATCTCTGATTCTAAGAAGATGATAATTGTAAACATTCTTAAAACTTGCCTTCTGGGATTGAATTTCCACAATGCGTATCGATAAAAATTCACCCATCAATTTCAAAAGCTGATATTGTGTGTGTTTAGATTAACATAATTCATAAAGAAATCCTAAGCTTAATAATTTTATTCCATTTTCGCAAGAAAATTTTGGAGTTTTAAACGTTCAATGAAATCTCATTTTAACTTAGTTCTCACTCCTTTGTTAGTGTTCCCTGCCACGCCTACCACCCTGAATCCATCTCGTGCAATCCAGTTCAAAACAACGTGCCGTAAAATCCTCCTCGCATTCCACGCTGGGCCAGGTTCTTTTTGTTGGCGGGAGGACAGGAGGCCACCCTCCGCTCTCGCGCGGTGTGGAGCTCTCCCGTTTAAGAGGCGGTTTATGGGGCGGAGTGTGCTTCGGGGCCCTCGGAGAGGGTTTTAGTGTGGTCTCCCGCCAAGTTCTCGACTGCGGATTGCTTTGCTTGAATTGGTACGGGGCCAATTGCATTAGGCGGCGAGAGCTCTTCTGTCATCTGCTGAGTGGCAAATTGCGTTTCAATTCTCGCGTTTGCCGGAATGGGCGTGGGTGGGCGGGCGAGGGAGTGTTGCGGAGGTTACTGGGGGAAGGTTGGGGAGTAGAGGGATTGCGGGGGGTGTGTAGGAAGGCGGGTTAGTGAGTGGGAGGAATGGGAAAAGACCCGTTTCCAATTACGCCCTCCATTCGCGTATGAGGCGCCAAGCGTGAATTGTTGCTCTTCACCAAGGCAGTCCCGAAAATGCGGCCGGTAAACAAATGAGCGTTTGTCTCTGGGTGAGGGGAAATGTCTCGCGTCTCTTTCTTTGCCCAGACCATTTTGGTCGAGTTCCGTCGTACCACGAATCTTAACCGTCAAGTGCGAGGACTCACCTTGCTAATGGGGAATTGGTAATGAGAGAGCAAGATAAAATGACGAAAATGAATGATTTTGACCCCTCGTGAAACAAAATGTCAATATGCGGTGCCATAGGGATCGTTGGTATTCGTGGTTATTTCCTCTGCAGATTTTTTTTTCGGATTTTAATCATCCATTAAACACATTTTGAAACGCTGTGTGTACTGCTACGCACGCTACATTTAATTTGTGGTTTAAAAGATTTTTTCAGTCGAAATAATTGGAGCACTAAACGGACAGTTTCACCAAGGATGACATGGAAGTAAAAAGGCATGAAGGCATTAGGAATATAAAAAAGGTCCGGTTTTATAAATGGATAAAATATTAACTGAGGGATAAACTCGACGCAATGTGTTATTTTTTGGGCCCTTTCACCTGTCAGTATGTAGCGAATATCTTCATTTCAAATTATTGCTTTATCTTCTTCTACAGAAAGTTTATTGTCGTGACTGAAATAACTTTTACGCACTATATATAATGCTTTCCCTCGTTAATCCCTTCTCTTTTGTGTTTTATTTATTGTTTTTCCTTTATTATCTGATTTTAAATACGTAACTCATTCCTGTTACGTTACCTTTCCGTTCGTATTTCTTCTGACCATCTTTATTTTTCAATTATATTTCATAGGAATAGGTCCTGAAAAATAAAAAAGTATTATAAACATAAATTATATATGCTCTAATATATGCCTACATGTCTACCTGATTTTTTAATGTTCTTTTGGGGTTAGTGTAAGTTTCACTCCCTGGCCAACATTTTATGCAGTGCCCATTGGATAAAGCGAGTTAGTTTCGTTTTTTTCGGTTTCAATTCCTGTTGCTGAAACCAAAGTCGCGGTTAGTAAATAGTTGTCATTGTATGTGTTACTTTTTTCTACTTTCACAAATGGTACTTCATATATCGATATTGATATCGCTCCATTTTTTTCCGTTGCATTGACTGACTTCGTGGGTGAAGCTCATCACCAATGTAGTCTTCAGCTTTTCCGTAGCGGCAGCATTCTTCCTTCTCTCTCAGGGCTCATTTATATTCTTCCCTATCCCTTGCGGATACCACTCGAGTACCTCACCTATCAAGTCCCTCCGTATGCTCTCTTGTTGCCCCCAATTGGTTTTCATCGTGTGGTTTGAAAATATTCGGAATTTGGACTGGGAATGCGTAAGCATCACGCCTCAGGTTAATGGAGGTATTCATTTTGATAAGTACTCAGGTTGCGGTTACATCATTGGTTGCTTTTAATTTGTGCAGTAATTCCGATAATATTTTTTCTCTCCCTTTTTATTTATTTGCCGGTGCACTCCGCTCTTCGAAAGTTATATTCATGAAAAATTATATCCGTGTAAAATTAACTTCTGCCCTTTTAGTCTTTCAGGTTAAGCTACTCTAACTCTCATTCTTAGATATGTTGATTTGATCTGAAAGGATTACCTTGGATAAGTTACGATGAACAAAAACGATTTAAGAATCCAAATTATTCCAACTCTTCTAGTTTAGTATGCGAAGATTTTCAGATAAATCCGTTTCGTGTGGTTGTCACTACTTTTTCTATCGCTCTATTTTCCGTCGATGAAGTTGTTCTTTGTTTCTGAATTCACGTAAGGGAAATTTTTTAATCAAATATTTATTGATTTATGGTCAAAACCATGATTCACATGGCCTAGTTATATCAGTTTTACGTTTTAAGGCGTCCTTTTGCATTAGTTTATTCAAGAATGCCAGGTTATTTGATTACTGTGCCAACGGGTTTCGACTTCCACGATTGTACTCTAACCATGCTGCTCTCTGTATAACTTATGAAGCATGTGAGGCGACATTTCAGCCCTCCACAAAACGTTCGTAGCGATATGTTTGATGCATGGTATGAGGTAATTGAGTCAGTGATCGCCCAGTTCGAGTGGAACCGTGGACTTCTGCTCGTTGCTCTCGATCCATCCAAATGGCCATTGTTCACCTGAAATTACGCGTTCGCGGCGCAGTGACACCAATCACCTGTCAATGACACGGATATCGTTTGTGACTAGAGAAGGTCTGCAGCGGATAACACTGCTCGCACATTCTAACAACGTGTTTTGAGTAATAGGTTAATTTTTGATGGCTCAGATTGCGCCAAAGCATTAGTGCCTCTGATGCACCGTTGTTTTCAAGCCTATGCATTTATTCGTGTCAGTAAGCTCAAATACTCCGCGTGGTGTTCCACGGAACACTTCACTGTCATCCACCACTTTCGCCCGTTCTTTCGTCTGGATTCTGATGAATGATTAGACTGACGACATTCCCTCTATTTACGTTCCTCGCATCGACGGTAAGGTTTTAGCTGATTGGCGTACACTCTTTAACCATCACAAATAAATCGATAAATGTTTCAATATTTTTATATTCAAGGTATAATAAATGTTTATCATTAATTATTAGTGTTACTTTTTTCTATCAGCACACCTTTGGATTGTGTGTGGTGTGAGTTAAAATTTTCGATAAAGTTATCTTTTTTAGCGATTTCTTGGAATGGAGGTCGGTATGTTAGGTGATATAGTTGACCCAGTGTAGTTATAGTAAACCCAGTACTAAACAGTATACGGCGTGTGAAATTCACACTTCAGGGTAGGAGGGCAAGTTCCTTTCCCTCTGCCGGTTATGGTTCCCCAGGAAGATCAGGTACCCGAAAAATCACATAGCTTGGGTGGAGCTGCAGGTGCTCAGAGAGGCATTCCCGAGAATTGAACCCGGGATCTCCGGTCGGTAGTCCAACGCTCTACCCCTGGAATACTGCGACTCACGAAAATAAATACATCACATAATAATGAACGAGTCCTAATATCTAAATGTTAATTCCAGTGAATATCGTACGCTCGTTCATGTCATGTTATTTGCTCAAGACTGTCCTGTACTGTTACTGCCTCCAGAGATAACATTTTTTTTAAAATTACATGAGATATTAGTGAGTGGCTTGCAACTTGGCTCACTATTTCCTTTACCAATGGCCTGTTACTTTAACGGGATTATTTGGAAAAAATACGGAGGAAATGTTGGTAGAAACTTCTTGAAGATGATACAACCCTCATTTTTTCTATTGCCTAGACCATTTATGAAGACGAATTTTGGTCAGTCAGTCGTCTTATTTTTTATTTAATTTATGTATTTTATATGCGTGCATATAGATTCCTGAAAAAAATGCCTTAAAATTAATATTACCCCTTTCATTCATAATAAAACGTTTTCAACTTTAACTCATGAAAAAGAATTGTTTCGATAATTATTAATTGTGTATTTATCAAGCTGAAAATATTTCCAGAATATTTCATGTGATAAAAATGGGAACTAAACTAACTTATCGAAGAATTTCAATGGGTCTTTTTATTCCTCATTCTTTATTTATCTTTGTTTACGAATATACATGTTTTCGTTGATACAATTTGGGCACACAACTAAGGCCGGCAAATGGAAAACCTTCCATTTTCCAAAATAAAGGGAACGTGCATAAAATGAAATTATAATGAAAGGTAAACTGTAAATGTTTGCGAATGTCTCTCTTTAATTGGCTCCTAGATTACCTCCGCGAAATGTAGTCTCAAACTCTCCCCAACTTACGGGCACTCCGCTCCTTGGTTAAGATTACAGAGAGCTAATAAAATACTTCGTCGCATCACGTTTTGCAATTAAAGAAGAGTTAAAGAGTGTTTGTTGACCTGGCCGAAGAAAGGAGATGGGCATCCCGAAGATGGAAAACTCTTGAAATTATTCATGAGTTTAGACTGCGAAGGAATTATTGGCCTAACGGATTGCAGATATCGGGATTATAATGAGTTGCCCCCCCCCTCTCTCTCTCCCTCGACGTACTCATCATCAAACTCCTCCCCTCAGTCTTCCCGCTAGAGTAAACTCGACTGCTTTTCTCAACTCTAGCGGAATGCCAAACGAATGAACTTTTTGCCAGCCCCACACACCCTCATTCTCGCCGCTTTAACCCCCAGACTAAACCTGCATCTGCCCTCTCCCCCCTCTTTAGCCACTTTATTCCAATCACTCTTTTGCGTCCCTTCTCCCTCCCTTCCTCCAATCTCATTTCTCTCATTCTCACTAGAAACCTTGCCTTCGGCATTATTCCCAAACTCCTCTTCAGCGCATCCGACCAAACTACAAACCATTCGGTGTAGTTCCACTTCGCCAATGTGGGAGTGTTGCGGCTCAAGCATTCCGATCGAATTCCACACCCGGTCCAGAGAGCCCCCTCGCGCTCCAAATGTCATACATCCTTGGTTGCTCATCGACGTCACGGTGAAATTCCTTCTTTCCTTTCGCAGCCCCATCTCACCTCGGAGGTCGTGCGCGACCTTTCCGACTGGGACGACGGAAGCCGAGTATCCCTTCCCCTGGTCCCCTCCCGTCCCTCCCCGCTATACTCCAGTGGGATTTTCCGCTAAAATCTCTTCTCGCCTTTTGAAAAGGAAGGCGTGCGACCGATTTACACACGTGCAGCAACCCCCTGCCTCCATCCCTCCAGTTCCGAAACCGACCCCTTCCGACCACCTAAGGGTTGTACACCAAATACGGAACTAGAAGTGCATTCACTAAATAACGCTGGCATTCACATTTGTAGATCGGCTTCCTTCACCGGAGAGCCGCCGTTTGGATTAATTCGGGTGCCTTCTTTGTTGGTTAGTTTATCCGAGAGGGATATTAATATAATTGAAGTTATAAGGGTGTGAGTGAAGCGTGAGGTGGTGGGGAAGTTATCGGGGTCGTTTGGCATCTCCTGACGTAGTAGATAGAGGTGGTGTGTTTGAGAGTTTTTTCTGCAATCCGTAGGCAGCGTCCTTACGTTTGCACTTATTTAGGTCCATTACCAGGGAGCGTTTGTTACATCTTGAGAGCGAGATAATTGGGTTTAGTTATCGGCTGCTGCAGAAGTTTAAACTATAAAATGTCCAACCCATATTTGATTCAAAATCTTATGTAGCTTTAAAATTTAGGAATCTGGGTCATGATTATTTCCCCATTTGCTTTTGAATTGATGGATCATGTGATGATTTATGTTGGGAATAGCAGAAAAATATCCCTCAATTAGTGATGCTGTTAAAGAGACTGTTAAGTACTTCACCGTGCTCTGAGGCGAACCGAAGTACTATTATCCTGTAGCATTTTCTACCCGACAGCTACCTATGCAACGCATACTACTATTATTATTATTATTACTACTATTATTATACTAGTATTAATGTAAGCAGTTATGTAAATAAATGTGGACAAATAGTTATCTGAATCAATGTTGAAGTATCCAGCTGGTGACTCACTGTTAATTGGAAAAATGACACAGTTTTCATTGTAAATGAAAATCTCAAGTAAGCATTCCACAAAAACTATTCAGTTGTGAACTCGTGTAATTTCACATAATAATACTCTAGTGTAAGTGCTCAAGTTGCATAGAATAAGTTCCTCGCAAATCGTAGCCGACTAAAGTAACCCGCTCTCTTTTGGTCGTACATCTAGCAAGCACATGCCTTGCATTAAAAAACTCTCGCGTAATTTAGGACTGAAAGATTGCATTCGAAGGGAATGAGGCTATAAAGCTTTTTTTAATAACGGCATCGTTATTATTGTCTTTGTCATATTTCTCGCGCTCCGGAAAAAATCTTTCCTCCTGTCGACAAAAATCCCACCACTCCCGCAATCGATAGACTTCGACGGACGAGAAATTTCTACAAGCGAGTCACGTTTGTCGCGGTCGTACCGTTGCAATGGCCAAATTAACGAGTATTTCAACGCAATGCCCTTGCAATGCACCGAGCATGTTTTCAATTCGCTCGCAGGGGGCATGGTGTGAGAACTCCGCAATCTCGCGGGTCAAAAGAGTTTAGCGGCTGGCGAGCCGACGTGTATAATATTTTAGTCTCAACTTCCGTGATTATTTATTATTTAGTATTGTGTACGTGGTATGTAACCCCCTTATCCCCATCCTTTGGATCCACTAAATTTGGCTTTATGCGTAGATCTTCTTTAGAAAATTCTACGTGGTGGTGTTCTTCGTTAATATTAAATGTACTTTATATTTTATGGTAGGGGTCTCACCCAAACGAGGTAAATAAGTACAGAACTGGGATCAGAATCTCAATGAAAAATACCCTTTTCTTTTTTCTAAAAGTATGTACTAACTGCCGTGCAAACTTCCCTAGTGCGTCTATATTTTTTTAGTTCCGACTTCAGCACATGCATACCAAAAAGAAATGTTATTTCATGCTGCACTCAGGGCGACCTTCATGTTCTTGTCACATTTGCAAGTGACGTTTTATGTCTTAATCTTTGTAAGCATGTCTTTTTCCAATGACAGGGAGCGTGTTTAGCAAACTGCTCGTCATATTTAACTTTTTGGGATTACATGCGAGCAACCAGCGGGATGGAATTAAGCCCAGGGATTTTCGGTCGGGTGAAAAACCTGCGATGTAGGCCCACTTCTGGATCAAACTAATCATGCGCGGGAACCCTGTAGATTATCGCATGTTAAGATATTTTAATAAAATTTCCGCTGGTGAAAAGCCGACTCGAGGAATGAGGCATCAGGTAATTTGAGAACCAAAGCCCCGATGATGCATTTGAGCTTGGAAATTAATTAAGACGGGTAGTAGAATTTCGGCTCCCACCCGTCTACCAGCTCCGACGTGAGAAAAATGACCCTCCCCCCCCCCCTTGTATTCAAAATGAATGCACGGCCAAACTGAGGCCCAGCCCGGGCACTTAATATTATGCGTAAAACGCGTTTTCATTGAAGGCGTTATCGCGTGCATTTTTTCATCATCTTTCCGGTGTGGGGTTTGCGGGGAGCTTGAAGAGTTGGGGGAGAGGAACGGAGGGACCCAGAGTAATCCACAGCTCCCTCATTCTCCAAATGAGGCGTCGGATGGCCGGGCCCGCCTCCTTCCGGCCCTTTCCCTCCTCCATCAGGAGCCCCCCCCCACCTACCCACCTTCTTTCCCGTGTCTCGCCGGCCCTCCTCCACCACCCACGATCGCGACCTCGCCCGCCCGCCACGCCAGCGCCACGCCGCCCCACACCGCGAACGCCGATCCACGCGATTTCCCCCTCCCCCGACGGATCCATCTCCGATTAAACTCCTTCAAATGGCCTTCCCTTTTGAGAGCACCCACGCCCCGGCGGCATCCTTTCGCCTTCGACCATATCCCAGCGCACATTTCCCCGAGGGGAGTCCAGCCGATCCCCGGACGCGTGGTGAACCAAAGGCGGGCGCCGATCTTGGTTCATACGCCCCACCCTCTCGAGCTCATCATCCGCCCTTGTCTGAGGCTGTGACGAGATCCGAGCCTTGCGTCTCAACATTCTCGTTCTCCTTGCTCTTCCAGGTCACAAGGGCACCTTTTCCAATGCACCCCTCTAGCTCATGGAGGGAAAGAACGAATGGGGGTGCTTGGAGTTTTAAAATTAGGCGAGGCGCGATATTTATCATTTTGGGTGGAAGTTAACTTCCTGTGCTAATGAGATTTTGGCCAGAAGTTACTCTACGAGGGACGTATTTTGCACAGTCCATTAAGGAAAAGAAACAAGTGGCATTGCCGATACCCAACATTTGAATGAGCGTTATGCTTCAATGCGTCCTATTTTTCATTTTTTTGTCAGATTTAAATATCATGTGATATGCCCTTTTAATTAAAAAATCCCTTCTACTGTGGTCGTACCACGATGAACCCTTACTCTTCGGGTTGAAACTTGCTAATTCTTTCTTAAATTAATAAATCTGGTAAGCCATGTATTTTCATTAATTACCGACACCCTTGACACCCAGAGAGTGTTCTCAGATATGTATCTTTTTCATTCACTTCTTTCGATCTTGAACTATGTGTGAGACGCGTGGCAGTGTATAAGCCTAAAAATGTAATAGGCATGGGTTGATTCAATGTTTTCTGTTGGAAGACGCCGGATTGATCTAACTGAAAAAATGACAGATATCCAAGCGATATTTACTTTCATAAAGCCTAAGGAGTGGTAAGCAGCAGTGCTCCGGTGGCGCGGATATTAGGAATCGGACTGCGAGTGACACATGGAATTTGAATGGCGCTGGTGGGATGGGTAAGGTCAAGGTAAAATAGTTAAGCTTCCAGTGGGATAAGCGCGCTGAGCTGGTACGCGGTTGCTCATAGAATGTAATTCCCATTAATTAAAGTGGATAGAATAATTAGTAACTATGCTCTATGGTAAATTTTAATCCACATGTCGTGGCCAATCCTTCCCCTTTTGCCTGCATTTGCCATACCATGTCATACCATTTTAAGTTCCTATTTCTTATATCTGAAATCGCAAAATGTACTGAAGTACTTTGAAAGTGCAATGAACCTTTCATGAGGATTAACGCTATAAAATACATTTTTATGAGCTATTTGTTGGCGTTTAAAACGGCTTGATTTGACAATCAGTATCCCAGCCTACCTCCTTAAGCTTTGGTCTCGGGTTTGTGTCCCGACATGAATAGAAAGTAAATTTTATGGATTGAATGACTTAACATCCCGATCATTATCTCAATATGACTTCATAGAATCCGATACGATCATTAGTAGCGAGTAGCGAAGAACGACATTTTCCTCAATCAGAAATTAACGTTCATGCAATGTTTTGTGTAAAGCTAATGTCAAAATAATACTTATGGGGCTCATGAACATCGATTTTTCTGTTACTAAATTCATTTATATTGGAGATTTACAAGGAGGAACGAAATTTAACTATTTTCTTAAGCAAAAGGAGCCAGTTCCTTATAATTAGCAATTTAGGAGTAACAGATCATAATGAATTTATTGAGTTCTGAAGAGAGTTGAAATATTATCTACATCTACAGCACTTAGTCAATTAAGTTTTTTCCAAAAAAATGACGTAGTATTCAAGTTCTAGTTGGATATAAGAAATATTATAATTTTTCACATACTTATCAACTATAAGGCTAAGACTATCTTGTTGTATTATTAACTGTAGATGAAGTGTTTCACATGTCGAGGAAGAGAGGAAAATCTAGAAGTCCTTTGATTGGAATATCTTTTTCTTTGCATGTTTGATTAAATTTTCAGACAATCTCTACCACATATTACTAAGGGTAGTCTCTTGATCTAATGGCACGCTTGCAGTCATTGCTTAATGTGAAACTCCCTAGTTAAGAGAAGTGGTCTCTTTCATACCGTCTGTGGGCACATTCATCTGTATCTTCACAGTGCATTAGGGTTAGGTGTGACCAAATTTATACTTTCTCCAATATATCCGTCCGTCCAACGAACCAGAGAAAATTGCAAAGATGTGAGGATTGGCTCACCCAGATTTAGTTAAGCCTCAAAGGCCTATGAAATTCACACAGAGTGAAGGGGTAGTTTTCGTTCTTGCACCGCTGCCATTCGATTCCCCGCGAAAGTAGTATTCAGAAAATCGCACCAATGGAAAATAGATGAGATTTTTCAAAGGCATCTCCAGAATTCGAACCCAGGACCCTACGTCAGATGGATGAACTCTCTACCCATGAGGCTTCTATGAATCAATATACCTTCTATCTGTTTCATATCTGAAACCACTGAGAAAAATTTCTCTCCCCCTTGGTTGAAGAAAATCATACATTTTTATGCAACTTGGCCTCGATTGCTAACAGCCAAGCCAGCCTCTTCCCCATCCCCTACCGTTGCATCATCCTCTCAGGGTCAACGCCAATGCCCAGCGCCCCTCGAACCGAAATCCCGACTACGCCACCAACTCCAAGCACCCATTCCCCCCCGCTCTCCCCCCCCTACTCAACAAACCCCGTTTCCGCCACGGCCCATCCCAGACTATGAATCATTTACCTCTCCCAGCCACCAAGAGATGCTCGTGGTCGGGCTATTAGCCACTCGTCTTTCTCGCCCTGGCTACCGGTCGGCCATTTGGGTGAAGGCGGGATGGGAGCAACGGAGGGGTGGGTAATGGGGAAATGTCGGGGGCGAGGAAGGAGGCGATGGGTGGAGGGTGTGTTCGACGGGAGACGAGGGCATGGTTTTGGAGGAGGGGAGGTACGGACTGCTCGCTGAGGCTCGTGGACCTGCTTGAGTGTGTGCGTGGAGGGAAGAGGCGGAGGTTGCCTGCGAGGAGGTGGGAGCCGGGCGGTCGGGGATTGTGGCAAGTCGGCGGAGGACAAGGAGCGTCCATCTTTCTCCGCGGGAGAGAAATAGAGATGGTGTTAATGGGTGGGGAGGGGGCGGGGCACTGACGGAGGCGTGGAGGGGGTTACTTAGGGGCGATGGGTTGGGTAGGTGCGGCTCACGGAGCGCCCCGCGTTGTCCTCGAGGACGAAACTACTATCCGTGGGTAGAAAGAACCCAGCGCAGCGTGTATCACTCACTACTCCTGTTCACTTCTCTGACTCGGATTGACATCTACGAACGTGATACCATGGATTGGATTTCTCCAAAGCAGGAGTATGGATGCTCAGTATTTAAGATTTATTCACGGATGCTCATGTTTCACCTAACTGTAGAGGCGGATGAAAGTGACTGAGTGACTACTGCGTCCGGTTTCTGTCAGAGCCCCAGTAGTCGCTCACCTTTACAGGTATCCCTATACTTCCTATTGAATAAGAGGAATGGGTCTCTGTGAGTATTAATGGGTGTTTTTACGACATATTTCGTTGCCTAGTGACAGATACAACCTTAATTTAATCGAAAATGTAACTCTTGAGGAAGTAAATAATGGTTATATATGGCTGCGCGTCAGTTGGTCTACTCAAATCTGGATTCTTGTCTCCACACTGATGTTACCTGAGGAATTGGAAATTTCAGTTTGGTAAAAAATAGGATCCATTATTCCTAATAGAAAAATAAATTTTTCGTAAGGTTTATTAATTGTCCTCGACCTTCTCAAGTTATATCACGACCAAGTCTCAAGACCATATCGGCAGTTATGGCGGAAACTCGGTTGTCACTTTTCTTAAATTATGAGCGGCTTCTCGGCTTCGTACTTCCTCCCGTGAATAAGAAAGCTTGCTTCATAGAATTTCTGTGAGCAAAATTGATACGGCCTCACCACCTCCACCATTTACCCGTCATCTTGAAAATGACTACGGTGTAATAAAACCAAAAAAAGAACCGGACTCATGATGAAATACCCTATGCTTTTGTATTTTCCCGCCTTCTCTGGAGAAGGCAACCGGTTTTGCCGAGCTACGAGAGGCAGACGAAGAAACTTAAGTATGCGAGGGTACCGGGGAACCTGTTGTTCCATCTAATTAAAGGTCGAAAAAAATACAAAGGCATTGTATATTCCATCATAAATATCATGTAACTCCTTCATAAATCCCCTAATTAAGTGATTTCAATTTCAAGAACACTGAGCTCCAGATGAGAGTAAATAAAACACAGGTGAATAAAATGAAGATGCTGAGATGGGAGGTTATGGCCGTTTGGGAAGACCTGGGATGGGATTGGAGGCAAAGTGGGACCACCACCTTACCCGATGATACTTTGCTGGTCAATTTAGTGGACCGCTGGTGCCTCGAATGAGACCCCTTTTGAATGGATTTTCCAGAGTCAAATTGACCAAACTCAGAGGTGTCTTCAAATTATCTCAATATTTTCATTCTTTTCCAGGCAACTATTGTCCAAATTTTTTTGTATGCTGATTGAACTTTTCAAATCAACTTCAAGTACTGTCAGCTCTTTCGGAAAAATTAATGTAATATACTTAGAGACGCACTTGAAAATGAAAAATCATAATCCAATATCCCGTGCCTCAGAACTAGTGGTAAAATAATGAATATTTTTCAGGCGTGTTGTTAGGTTAAGTATCAATCTTAAGTGACATCAGAATTGAATTTTAATGAGTGAGCGTTTCACCACGAAAATTCCATTTTGAAGAGTTGAGAGAAAAGAGAAGAAGAGAAAAACTTTTGTAGATTCGTAGATTTCATCAAAATTAATGCGGTAGGACCGGTTTCATCAAATACGTGACATCTCAGATGAAGTCTGAGTTAAGTTGAGCCTGATACCACTCAATTTCATTTTATCCGATGAACGTTCCGATATTCTATCCCAGATGTATTCCATGTATATGAATTAATCATCTATCACTTTTCACAATTCAAAGTGGTCATCTGACAGATTATAGTCTGGCTTTCTGGCTCTCACATTTGCAATTCACTCAAATGTTCGAAACTAATGAATATTGTGTGACTCCTATGCATGGTTTTCAGTAATCAGACTTAAAAACTTGAAAATTGTTTTAAAGTGTAACTTTATAATTATATTAAGAATTTAATCATAAAGAACTCGTTCAAAATGTGAAAGAGGAACATTTTATAACAGTTATTCTGAGCAAACATATTGTGCGCTTCGTAATGGTTTTTTTTCTGACAATATAAAGACGATAAAAGTTTAACTCTCCTATGATCACACGATTAGTGGTGGCACAGTATAATGGGTGAAACCTCTGGCTACTAAACGATTTCCAATTTCGAAGCTAAGTTCGAATCCGGTTTAAGCCCCTGCTTATACATATCTTCACTCTAGCTGTATTACTTTTTGGTTACTTGCTAATTCTGGGAAACGGGGATTGGTTTTTTCAAAGGAACTGGCATTCCTGCCCTAATGTTTGAATTTAATAGGCCAAAGTGCTTTTGTAGAATTATAAAATTGCAGAGATCCTTATGTTTCAAATAACAGTTAATCTTATGAATGTAGCTTTTCTTTGCTAATAATTCAGACGCGGATTGCTGATCCTTTGGTGGCAGCTATGTTCCAATTACTCTTTCTCTAGCATTAAAATAGCACAAAAGTGATCATCACATATATGCAAAACTTAATCCTCCACACTATTTTTCAAGTTTCAAATTTTGCAATTTTTCAAGTTTTCTGCATGAGCATTCTGCAGTGTATTCTGGGTTTAACACACTGAAGAAAGTAGTTGATTTCCCACATCTGCTCCCAGGTTTTGTAAAAGACGTGAAACCATTTTTCTTTCTGTTAGCAGGGGAATAAAAATATCAGTTCGTAAATATTTAGTTCAATGCTGTCTTTTCTCGATCAATTCATCTACAGCTCACCCTGAAAACTCCACGAGTGATTATGCTAGGGGCCTTTGTACACCAGTCGTTAACGTAATTGGTGATTAATTCAATTCGAAAATTACAGCATTCCGTAAGTTATGTTTACTATTGTTTTCTGAATGATTTTTGTCAAGGAAAAAATGAGCCATTAATTTGAGCGGTTTTTGCTCGTATGTTCTTGTTATTGTCCCGCCAATACAATGCGGCGCTAGAAATCGGAAATATTTACGTATCAGCGTTGAAATGGAATGATTTTTACTTTTATAATTGCAAACCATAGAGTAAAAATTTCTTAAAGTATTTTTTTTTGCTTTCAGTGTCTACCAATCCAGGCATTCCAATGTTTATTTGACGCTTACCTAATATCCGTTACGATTTATGACAAAGCTGACATATTTTTTCTATCCTCTTTAATATAGAAATTTAGCCTTTCGTACTTGTTCCCAAACATTCGACGTTAATTGAAGATGATTTCTAACCAATTTGAATTTGCAGCTCTCGTTTTTTTAATTTGAAGTTTTCCACACTGATTCTTCGATGATTTTTTTTCATGTTGTAGCTTGGAAGATGTTCCTTACGCATTTTACCCATTCTAGATCCAAAGATAGGTAATCTAATCAGAAATTCTTTACGAAGCCTAAAAGTCTTATTTTTATCTTCTACTTCTGTTTCACCAAGTCTGTGGTTGAAAGAATTGAAGGAATTCTTTTCCCAATATGTCATTAATGTACAGTTTTTTGGCTTTATTTGAGGATGACACTTATGAGACTGAGAATAATAGTGTTGATATCGTTAGAGACAGCCCCGAAACCAGATTAAATTTGAAACAGAAAGCGAAGTTACTTATATGGCGGCAGATAACCTTATCATTGGGGAATAATCTCACTTTGCCGGTTACTTTACATTGAATTCTGACCCAGAGATTGATTTTTAAGAAACGCTCAATTATTTCCGACCGAGAGCGAGGTCTTGCAGCTTCCCTGTCACCATCGTTGTCATGTACCGCCCAACGTTCGTTCGGTGCTCTCCATTCCACCTTTCATATTTAAGTCGAGCGGCATGTGTCCTTCATCCGATGTTGCTCTCCGGGTGAGCGTCTTCTTCTTCCCCTGCGACCGGACCGACCGTTCCTTCAACCCTCCTGCCACCACCAACCCTCCACCTCCAACCCTCAACATCCCCCTTGCCCCCCTGCCCCCGCGACTTCCACCACCCTATTCCTTTTACGTCAACTTGTTTTCCATCGACAGGACAGCACACCCCTGGCCATGTATCAAGAATAATGGTGACACGAACGAGCGCGATCGGCTCGCCAGTGATACCAAAAGGTTGGATCCGGTTTGGAGGAGGCTGGGGAAAAGGGAATATCCTGTAACGAACGTCTTGGGAGCAAGGGTGTGGGGGCATGTGTGTGTGTGTGCTGTTGCGTGTGATTGGGCTGGGCTTTTTATTATAAACCTCCCTCCGTTCGCTCCCTGGCAGCCCGTGCCCCGCACCAACGATACGGGAAGTTCATCGAGGCTCGCGTTCGGTACCTCGGTCGGTATTTCACGGCACTTATTTTGGAGGATGTCAAGTGGGTTGAGTAAAGTTGTTAGCCTTCTTGACCGTAGATTCTGGTTCATGCACTTGACGAGTAAACATTCGGAGGATCTCGCTAATAGTCTGAAACGATGCATTGGCGGTTAAAAATGGTAACGTAGTGACAGATCCAAGTTCGTTACGCAAATCGTCAACGCATTTCAATAAGTTTCCATCTTTCAACGAAGTCAGCGTTACTTTTAACTTCATTTTGCTCAACCACACACTTTATTGATATTTATAGTATCGTAAAGTAATTATTTTTCCGATCGGAATGTGCTTGCTTTATAATGTATATAATTACCGTGATATTTTATTTAAAAAATCCAGTGGTTGGTGGTAAAGATCCTAATGGTAATTGTTTCAAATACGTTATCGAAATGAAGTTCGATGAATATCTAATGATGCCAGTTTTAAAATCCCTTCAATCTTCCATATTCATCCTAATCCACAAGGGTTTAATTCACTGAAATGCTATCCTGTCTTTACAATTGCTCTGAAAAGGAGTTCGCTAAGAGGAATACCATCATTACTCAATTATTTTGGCGTCATTTCTTTCCATGGATATCTTCAGTTGAAGGGTTTTTTCCCTACAGAACGTAAGCGAGGACCGCGGATGACATCCACTTTAAGGAAATTTTAGCCGGTACCATTATATTAGTGTCAGAGGAGGGTGATATATCTTCCACACCAACATTCACCGTACCCACCTTAAGAGAATATGGTATGACAATCAATCCTGCCCTTTACTATAGTTTTATTTTATTCCTCGGATAGAATACCATCAAAAGGGGAAATCGTGGACAAACGAGGGCCAGGGGTCCGAGGCGTGGTTCGACGCTCACAGCACGTGGTACCACGGAACCAAAATTGAATCACGTTTCTGCGAGTACATAGCCTACGGTGGGATTTATTTTGTTAGGATCCTCCCATCCCAACACCAAACCCTTCTCTCCTCATCCCAGAAAATCTCTTGTAGCTACGAAATGAGATCATTTCGGACGGGAAGTGTTCGGGTGTTCTCCTGGATGAACTCCCGCAGAGGGGGTTCAACGCACGGCACGACGTGCAGGGCCTCAAGGGGGGGGGGGGAGTAGCGAGCGTGGAGAAGTCAGGGGTAGAAAGAAGAGTGGGAGAGAGCGTGAGACTCGAGAAGACGTGTGTGGGACGATGACCGGAACGGGAGGAGTTTAAGTCGGGACGTCCCTCAAGACGCGCACGGAGTGCATCCCGAAGGGCGCTCGGGGGGTCAGCAGGAGGGGTCCGGGTGAATGAAGGATGATCTCATATCTCCCGTTTCGGGAGATGGCGGTGGAATGGGAAGGGTTAGGAGGGTATTCTTGACAGGGCGGGCGGGCGTCTCCTGCTCGCGACTCAGTGTCTCGACCGTCGGCGACCAGAGGGATGGATGAAGAGGTGTGGGCCACGTGACCCTCGTGCCCTTTCGACCATTCGTGGGAATACAGGGGAAACCACTTAATCCGAGGGCCCGCAACACGAAATATCGGTTAGCGCGAAGCGGCTTCTCCATCCTCACCGGTGCGTTATCTTCTCGGCGCAAACCAGCTGCGAGGTTTTTCTGGATCGGAATCGAGGTGAAAAATCGCTCCGACCTGTCCCGAACCGGATCTTCCGATCGAAGCGAAAAAATGTGGTTAATAGTCGAGGCTAAATCTTTATGGAAATCGTTTGTATGTGTTTTTTTTAATTTGAGCCTTAAGAATTCCACGGCTAAAGTTGAATTTAGTACAACTACTTGCTCTATCAAAGACTTACTTGAAGTCCTGTATTGTACAGTAAGTACTGTCTGTTACTATAATTACAATACATGCTTGAAGATTTGAACTCAAGACAATTTAATACAACATTTATTTTATCACTGGGACGCTGTGACAATATTTTAGCATTTTCATCTGAGCTTAAAATAATAATGAATTTTCAATAAGTTTTAAAGCGCCCTCATAGAAGTGCCAACGGAATCTAAAACATCCTTTAGCAATTAGACTTAATTCTTTGTTATTTTGTCAATTGGGTCTTATTCAGCATCAACCTGCTTGCATAATGAAAAACTGGCGAGGAGGCTAAGAACTATTTCCGTTTATTAATCGCCAGCGAGGAATTTATAGCATAGTTATTTTAAGTAATTAATATAGCTTTAAGATTTACGTCTGTATGAATATCCAAGAATTTGCTTTATTCATAATTGATAAATAACTTAATTTTGTAATACATTAGGAATAGATATTTGGGGTACTTTAAAACGAGTAAGTCTACGTGTACGTAAAGGTATAACTCAAAGGCATTTGAGCCTTATGTTTTGTGAATGCAAGCGTAAATGGAAAGAATTGGTGGATATTATTTGATTTAGTCATGTATCTTGCTAATTGTCCTAATAAAAAAATGAATGCATCGTGAATGGTCTTGGGCAATTACCTTGCAGTGCCTTCTGGTAAGAAACTTTTACCCTGTTGAATAAAATTAGGAGAGTGATAAGAACTACGTAAGTTGTATACCCTGGCATCCCTTAATTTTTGTGTAAAAACAGGATATATGTGGGTAGTGGAATAATGTAACTAAACTTATAATTGTTAGACAACGTGCATGATTATCTTCCGGTGGTTTAATATAACGCCTGACAATTTCACTTCAGTCTGGATTGGGAGAGATTAATTCAGGATGTTAGATGATCATATGGACACTTCTAACTTAAGATGGCTGGTTACATGGTGTTCGGAGACGGTGTTGTTCCACAATAATTGATGAATAATTTGGGTAAAAGAGAATCGAAATTTAATGGTGTTTACTTCTGAGAAATCTCTTGCTGGTATTCGTTCACGAAAGAGAGATATCTACTGGATGTGCTACAAATCCAAATACGGACGAGGAGATTGCGTACAAGTATACGATATCTCTCGTATACCTTGGCTATGATGGTACCGAATAGCATATGTAGTCAATTGTACGAATCCCAATTAAAGAAATATTTCCCCCCTTACCATATTTATCAATATCTACGATATTACGCTTAAACAAATCAAGGTTCTAATTGTCATGAGACATGCACATGAATGTCTTACTTGAAGTAAGTTAAGCACAGATTAACTGCGAAAACTGCAAATTCTTTGGCTGTTGCAGAAATTTTTAACCTACATTTTAATTTTTCTTATTTTTACTCTTGTGTATTAATCACTGAGATGTAACAAATGCATTAAATACAGTTATAGCCATCCGTTTAACATCCGCCAGTTTCTAAACATGTAGTTATTAACTATCGAACCCATAGTGACTGCACAATTAATATGTTTTGCTTTGCATAAATGCTTAGGGAATTATTTATTTTTAGATAAATACGAGCTGTTAAAGGCAGAATTTACGTTTTGGACGTGTATGCGTTGGACGAATTAGGAAAGATTTTATTAGAATTGGATTAGCGTGTCAATAGAGCTGGAGTTGCTAATACGAATTGTAAAATTACTTTGAACGTTGTTTAATGCGTAAACACTGATAACCTTGGGGTTTCTACATTATTTGCTGAGACGCAAATAGGAGCTTTGCTATATTACCTATCATTTTTCCTCTCTGCTTGCTATTTCTATTTCCAAAAAGCAATAGTAATGTTAGCATATTCTTAAATTAATTAAAAAATGATTACGTCGGTATTTAACATTAAATTTATATTTTTAATTTGAAAAATAATAATTTACATTAATCCTCGACCATTCATTAGAAACCATTTAGAAATTCTTTTCTATGCCCCGAAGACAGTGGAACGAGTTTAGTAGTTTGAAGATTCTTGCTGGATGAGAGTGGCCTCAGTTAGTTAGTTACACGTTAGGTGCCGGGTCGTTTCACTTCAATAGAAATGTTGGGTTAAGGAGGTAGTTGACTCGAACTTTACTGGCTTCTACTAACATCCACTTCCTCTTCCTCGTCTTTCTTCCTTTATTCTCTCTCATACACTATCTTCCTCCTCTCTCTTGGCATTTCCTTTGAAGTGCAAAATTTTTTCTCCAGTGCCTCACACTGCGTTTTATTTGATTCGGTTGTAACTCCTCGGAAAGAATTCCTTTCTTCAGTTGTTTGCGCCTGCTCTCGTCATTTTGTACGCGCGTGTTTAGGCTGTTTAAGTTTTCTGACCCTACACAAAGCCGCTGCCGTTTTGTAGCTGCGGGCAGCGGAGTGGCTTCCCGATTTGTATAGCTTGGTTCCTCTGTCTCTTTTCCTCATCTTCCTCTAACCTTTTCCCGTTCCCCTCTTTTCTCTTTCCACCAGAAAAGAGGTAAGATTTTTTGATACCCTTTTATGGAACGTGAGGAAATTATTCTGTTTGTACGGAATGGGAATTTTAATTCAAGACTTTTATGTTCCTCCACTTCCGTCGCACATTGAATCTTGCACGAAGCCATTATTTATGAAAAAAAATAAGAACTCTAGTTTCGCGATATCATTTGTGACTGGAATAATGTGCATGAGGTTTTGGAGCCGGAATGTGTTCAAGATTTTCATCTTAATAGAAAAAGTTTTAGTGGAGCGAACTTTTGTTTGCTTCCCAATCACTGAGGCGCATTAATTTGCACAGGACCAGATGAGTTGCAGCGTTTTATTTGATGCTGTGCACGAAATATTTTATTGAAGTCAGTTTTGCTGTCATATCCAGTAATAAGGAAACCCCTAGTAAGCGAAATGTACGGTTCTCTTAGCTGTCATGGATGCCAAATGAGAACTTAGCTATTAGAAGGGCCAAGTGGCTATTAAGGGAGTACGTACTTTGGTGTTCATTTAATTTATATTCCCGAAACTAACTTACGTAAATATGTTTCTTGATTTTAATGTCGAAATAATTCAATTGAAATTCTTATTTTTGTTGTTTTTCCTCGTAGTAAAGTTAATATCTATATTGTTGAATTCCTTTTAGTTTCCCATGGTAAAAGATGCTATTTATAATATTATATGAGCAGCATTGGTAATGCCATTTGCTGTAAGAAATATACTCTTGATTTTCCATCATACGAATTGTTAAAAGGTTTTAGTATTAAGAGATTTAGATTATTTCATATTAGAGATTTTCATTTTCAGGTTATTTTTTGAATTTTTAATTGTCCTCTAATTACACAAAACTATTGTAGTTGTAGCAATTTGCGTCTATTTGTACCGCTAATTACCTCATTCCGTAAATATTCGATGCATTTTTAGTGAACATTGCTTCGAAAAAATCCTGATGCTTTCACCTAAGGTAATGAGTAAAACCGGTGTACCTAAATTGAAATTTACGGAAATAGGCCCTTATTATTCCCATCCAATTATTTCGTCTAAGTAATACACATTTTCAATTTTGTTACAACTTCACAACAGGAGATTAAAACTAACATCTCCATCCAACCGAGGTAAGAGGAACATTACGAACGCTGAAGAATAAAACGCAGTCACAGGATATCTGCATTTATTTAATACCGCGCAAACCGCCGCAAGGGCGTGTGGCGGGGGGTGTTTGGGCACCACCCGATTGAAACTATTATATGATGCATTAGCTCTTAAACAAAAGAACTTCCGGCGAATTTAACTAAAAAAACTGTGAGAATTAATATTTACGTGTTATGTTTAGGTCCGTTATATCTAAATGTTATCTGTCATTTTCAGTGACATTTTGTAACACTACTCCATTACATGAATTTCATTGGAAAAGCAAAATCACCTCAAATATTAACAAAGTGAATATTATTGTTCAAAGTAGATTGAATGAATAGTGCAGTGTAAGTAAGAGTAATTTTTAAGCTTCCTAATTAGTAATTTTTGGGACAGAAATAATTTGAGGCTGTTTCAATAGACTCATGAAGGGCGTTTTATTGCACCAATTTTTAATTGCGTAACTATGTTTAGATTTCAATTCATTGGAATTAAATGTCAATGACCAAGATATTCTACCAAAATCATCATAATATTTAGACCTGTCATTGCTGAGGTTGCTAATATTATGAGGTAAACATATTCACATCGTTATTCTAGAATATATACATACTATTATAAATACGGGTTACTCTAAACCAACGATATTATAATGCAACAATTTCAGAGAGTAAATGATTTTTACTCTCTGAAATTGTTGCATTATAATACACACATAGCGGATGACTCCATTAATAGTTACTGTTGCGGCATCTCCCGCAGTTTCTTGCAACGATATTATGTTCCACATGCGTGTAAACTCCTTTAGAGACCAATGAAACTCAACGCCCAGGATATTTCTAACATCTCTTATTTTAGCTACATTTGTTGATCATTGGTGTAGCACCAATCCATTTTTCCTTAATAAAGCTGTGAATATTTATTTTGTCCCGACAAATCAATTTCAGTTTTGCAATCCCTCCATAGGAGATCCATCATTATCATACTGTTGATAATATACTATGACGGTATCCTTTGTTGATTCCTGGTTTAATAAACACTAATAGCCATTGATCTGTGAATATTAATCGGTGAGCCAACGTGAACGTTGGTTCACAGATTAATATTTATATGTGTTGATGGCATGATTTAATATCCTAAGCCAAATATTTTGAATAGAATTTGTTCCTGAATTGTTCTCACAAACAAACGACAACATTTGAAAGTAAATCCTTTAATGGGTTACGTAAAAAATCAAAATTCATCCCACAAAACCAACTGCTTTCGAACCAAATCATTTCGTGCTATTGTCATGATTTAGTTTATCTGTTGGAGAGCTAGTGAAACATTACACCATAAATAATACCGAAAATTTGCGATAAATGAAGTCTTTTACCAAAATTTCATCGGGTTCAATGTCATATTTTCGAAAGAGCTGGTAGCGCTCACTCGGAGTGGAAGCCTATCCAAAACTACATCATCCTTGCCAGGTTGGCGACTAATTTCCGACCGCGGCTGAAAACCAGCAAAGAACGGGCTGACATGCGGTCAACAATTGGAGCTTACCACTAGGTAGCTTGAAGCAAATGGTTCTTTATTAAATTTACGTACAGCGTTTATTTAGAATTGTGATTATGGAAATTACCCGTGGCTCATCCAATATTAAAGGCAACTGTATTATCACAAAATGATTTAATGGCAGAATTCATCGGAAAATTTTATGTTGAAAACTATGTAGTTAGTTAACAATGTAGCCTAGGAATATTTGGCGATGCAAATCGCCGGAAAAACCAATGCTACCTTCTAGGATACGGGGTCGGCGCGGTCTTTCTTCTTCCCAAACATAAGCCAGTAGAAGTTCTATTGAAGCGGAACATTAATAAGAAAATAAAGCGGGAACAAAATGATGATCCGCCAGGAAACATTAGGCATTTGCTTTTTAAGTGATATAGGAAAAAATAGAAATTATAAAAATCCTCAATGTAAGTTGTGACTGAATGCGCATCATTTCAATTAATAATATGACAAAATGAGTTTCAAATGCCAGCAGCTGTTATAAATCTCTGTCCAAAGTAACTGTTTTACGACCAGCAGAAGATTTACGTAAAATGTTCAAAGTCTGGGGAAAACGTGAGTACAGACTAGAGATTTCAATTTTTGAATAAAAAAACATTTGGCATTTTGCCCAGACTTTGTAAAAGTAATTTGTTTGAAATGGAGTAGAATTAAATGAAATCTAAGTGGGTATTCTGAGGTTTATGTTACAATTAGAATAAATAATGACGTAGTTGTTTGTCTCACTGAATAGCAACGCTTTGCATTATTTTCTGTTAGTTAATAGTTTGTGAAACTCTTCAATAATAACTTTTGATTGACTTGTTAGCATAAGCAGGACAAGGATTGTGCTAGCTCGTATTGGATTTTCCTAACAAAGACGATAATACTGGTCTGTAAGATAAACTATAATTAGGACCAGTTCACCATATAATATATAAATAAATAAATATAAAATATAATTAGAACCAGAAATGGGGTTCTGGTTTATAGCGTGCTGCCAAATCCTGAGGGTTATCTGAGTCAAATCCTGGGTGATGCCTGCGAATAATCCCTTTTAAATAAACTCTGACACTTTCTGGTTCCTAGAATTTTTATAAATCGAATGAAAAACATTCAGCAGAAAAATCACTGTCCTGAATGATTTCACTCCTTTTTACTTATCTCGAAAATGTTTCATATGCCCAAAGCAACCGTCATCACAAGTAAGATTTGTTTTTTAAATGAAGGCAAATCCCATTTCACCTAGCCTTACAGCTTGTTTAATTCATACAATGAAGTTTGGGAATCCATACCATTCACTTTACTGTTTCACGTAAAGATTTGGCAGCAGTAAAATGAAACATACAAGGTTGGGTTAAACTAATGCTATTCAAAATAACCGGGAATCAATCTTAAGACCTCCGTTAAGTTTGTCGAACGCATCGCCCTCGAGTCTTCTACACCTCGCGTAGGTTAAACGAAAACCTATTCCTCCTTTTCCTTACCCTACAAAATCAGCCAGCCAGCTTGAACTTTGAACATAAAAAAATATTAAGACATTTATTTTCACTTTAGTCGGATATAATTTATTTGCGATGGAATGTACCAAATTGCAAAAAACGTAATTATTGTCTCATTAAGTGGTAAAGAGAGTGAGTGGTTATTCATGCTCTTTTTCCCAAATAAAGCGTTTTTATGTTTCTTGCACACCCCTGTGCGACGTTTCTGGTCAGTCATGTACTATTTTTCCCTCATAATAGACGAAATGATGCCAACATAAAAATAGGATAATTTTATAAACCTCGCTAGTAATTACAAATGCACAATTTCCAGCATCGTAAATTACAACTTGGGGGTGTGGAGAGATATATTTTGTCCTAGTAACCGTAAACCAGACTTTGAATACTAAATGAGTTTCATTAGTAATATGTAATGGTTTCGAGGAAAAATATGCTTTCTTATAATTAAAAATTCTGCTTTCATTGCATAAAATCTTCATGTACTTCATAATGCATGCAGCTAGAAACCATATCACCGTATATATAACTGATGCCGAGTTAATACTTGATGTTCTTTTACGATTTCCAGTTTTAATTATGAGGTTTAAGCTACTTAATAATAAAATTATCGTACTTCTCTGCCACCTAGGCTGGTTTGGAGGCTTTAATCTGTCCTAAATGCTTTAAAACTGAATTAATCGTGTTCCCCGATTTGAGAGAATTAACGGAGCATGCATATATTCCTCATTAATAGGTTGAAGACTCTTGCATGAAAGTTAATGAGTTCAAGTTAATCTATTATAAATAGCTTCTATTATAGTATTTCACATAAAATGCCGCATTAATATACAACATTCTTGCCAACTAACATATGGATAGCTTTATGTGCTCCCAAGGTTGTAAAATATATATTAGTAAACATTGTAGCATAAATTCCCCACTGCATGGAAAAATAGTCCCATGAATTACCATTTTTTTAACAATTATACCTCGAGGAAAGTGTTTTGGGAAAGCGTCCTAATGAGCTGGCCCCCAGGGTGCGTTTTCGTTAAATGCCGCTGATGTAACTCTACGTAAATAACAATTACTCGTTTAACAACTCTGATCCAAGAAAATCAACGGTAGAGCATGGCAAATAGGTCACCAAATTAAGACAAACGCATTCGGGATTTCCGCCCGGACTGGCTCGAAATCCTCCGCCTTCATCCTCACTTTTTAAAGTCATCTTTTAAAGCTGAGAGCGGAGAGGAAAAACTCCAGGTTCCAGGCGATCTCTTTCGCATCTGCTGAAGTGCATTTGCCAACAGAGGCGAAGGAGTGAGTTGACGTTCCAGCGGGGGCGGATGGAAGGTGTAGGTATGAAGGCTAAGGGGAAAGAGAAGGAGCGGGTTTGGCGGAGGACGCGATGAAAGGCGAAAAGGGGGTCTCGTCACAAAAAGCTCCACCTTCCCCGCACGCCTCTCACTCGCCATCCTTGTGTCATCGACGCCCTTTAGAGTGTATGTTACCATGCTCATAATGCTACCATATCTCACCATCTTTTTTTCTCCCTTCTTTCCAGGTAAGACGATTTACTTCACCTTTTCACCGGCTCCTTCCACGGGTTTCTCACCGCCCGGATGAGAACCCCACCCGTGCTTGCTCACCCACACACTTACGCAGCCGCCACTCGACCACCCCCTCTCTCTCCTCCTCGACCCACGCCAGGTAAATGATGAAGGTTTTAGACACCAACATCGCCCTTGCAATGCGACACCCTCAACTTCCTGCAGATTCATTACAAACACAAAATTCCTCCTCCTTCCACGGACACCTCTTCTCTAATCGCACCCTTACTACTACGACGATGCTGTCGTGAAGAAATGAAGCTCTCATTCATTTTCTTATTAGTGTCATAAATAATATTGAGAAAGCATCTTCATTTTTATGAGTCAACTCGGTGTTCCCTTTTCGTGTTCACTATGAACACTGCCTTCTACAAGTTACGCAAAGCTTGTAGAAAAGTTTAATATGCAATTGTAATGTGTGTCTCTGTTTGTGTATGTAAACATACCTACTTAACTACGCGTACTTACATACCTGTGGATACATTTGCAAATTAATCACCATAATTCTTTAAAAAAATCATGGATTCAAGACTCGAATTGCGCCGTAATTTGTCAAGTTTTTCATCAGTCTGTTTATTTGTGAATTATCCACTCTGCAAGAGTAAAATGATAAATAGTAATGAGTAGCATGTGATCTCGCTCTATTTCATCGGTTTCCTTATTTTTCTCTTTCCTGTTCTGTAATTGGAATATTTTCAAACGGCGTAATACTCGTAATGTGCGTAATGGACACAGCATGAATGGTGTTCGGCATCTCCCTTCAACACACCCTTTCGGTAGCTCGCAGGGTGAGTCGAGTAGAACTACAATGGCTGGTGACCTATCGTCCCATGCCACGCCTCCTTGCGACGGTTTGTGGGGTAATGTGTGAATGAAATTGTACTCTAAATACCAGAAACCATTTATCCGTTAATTTCACAGTGTATCCTTTACTATATATATAAGGTACGGCCAGGGCGTTTAAACCGAGTCCATGTTCCATAGTTAAAATTGACAATGCCGTACGCATCATAGTTTTATAACTTATTGCGACGAATGGATAGGGTAATAAAGAATTCCACGTATTTATTTATGAAAAATAATGAGACAAATATCCAGTCTGCCTTCATTATTTCATTTTTCTCAGTGAATTTGGTATGTGATAAGGGAGTATTTGGAAAAAAAACAAAGAAAATTTGAATGCGGTAAGGATATTGGATTTTTGCATTACGGATTTATGCTCACGAGAAGAACAGTACGTGAGTGTATGTGTACATAGATTTCGGCATTTGGCACCGAAAATGAATGAATGCTCCAAAATCTGTTGGGTCTGGCATTTTGAATTTGAAATTTCATATCTGTTGGCGATTGACAAATATAACTTTGGCTTAGATTAATTTATCGGTCTACTGGAGTGAACACAACCTCACGTTCTCCAAGCAAAAACTTTGTTGAAATATATAGAGCGTGTTTTCAATGTGACTTATGGGATAATGACGCACTGGAGTTGAAATTGCGGTCTGCACTCTTTAATACAATTTTTGCGTCCGAAAGAACCAAGTTATTAAGTTTTTTTTAACCGAGATTAAATTAAACAAAGTTTATCCCTCCACTTATAATTTTATTTAAAGAGTGAACACCGCCATCATTCCCTCCCGCACCACCCTCTCCGGCTATGCTCGCATCCCTTGTGTCGGCATGGCCGGTCTATATATGGCCTACAATATGGTCCACTTGACTTTAAAGGTCATCGCACGAATACGCTGAGATTTTTTCCCCAACACATTTAGTGAATACATAACCAGAGAGGCCTCTGATAATCCTATAAACTTCATTTAACGATTCATATACAAAGTAAAAGTTTTTTGAAGCCAATTTTCCCGACATTTTAGCTAAGTACAATTAATTTGTTCCACTGAGTAAATGTTGTAAGTTTTCTATACATCCCACAAACGAGCTCACTTAAAGCTCATTTTAATGCGAGATGTCTCATGTTGCTCCAAATTTCCAGTCGAAACATTTGCTTAGTTTATATATTCTGAACGCACAACTGGGTCGTACGTACGGAGAGAATAATTCGTAGTTCGCCAAAAAATTTTCCTATTTTGACATTCCTCTTGCCGTCACATTATTTCACGCACTAGTTTATTGTAATGCAGTATATTTTAGCCATTCACCCGAGGTGCGGGCCGTGTGTAAGTCTGGAATCGAAGTCTTGGAAATGTAATATTTAAATTTGCACGTTTCAAGCGTAGTGGATGGTGGGGTAAACCTTTTTTCCTCTGCCGTTCCCGTCGAGTCACGTGGGGAAGAGGATGTGGGGAGGAATTCTCCACTTTTGGCCTTTCACCACTCCATCCTTCTCCCGTGCCCCGACGCCCGCAGCTCTCCCTCTTTGTGTCACATCACAGGAGTGACATGCGTCGAATTCCGGTCGTCATCTCATGAAACGCCGACGAGACAGGCACCACGGAGTGGAGTCTGGGGAGCGTGTAATTTTGCACCCGTAGTGGAGGCGTTATGAGTGCATTAGCATATTTTTGCCGGCACTCTTAAGGTGGTTTTCTTCTGGAGGCATGGCCTTTAAACTCCTCTCGTTCAGGGATCGGCGTCGGAAACCACAAGTATTAATCTCTTTGTTCCACCTGCTTTCCCAATGTAGGTGTAGTTATTTATTAAATCCACTCTCTATTTTCACAGTTATGAGCTAATGAATTTTTATCGGAAAACTCTGCTATCAAAACAACTGCCTACGTTAATTATGTGGCAAACCATGAAAATGAGGCTGCATATAGATTTATCATATGTCAGTCTCCAATTCCGATAACCGCATGTAATGAATAAAGTTTAATAGTGGTGAATAGAAGGTCCGATGTCCACATTAATAGCACAGTTAGCGAATGATTGTTGATTTTAAGTAGACACCAGTTGGCGTTGTAATACGAGAATTACGCGATTTTATACCGCTTTTACTCGAGTCCATGCTTACGTGGCTTAACTTATATAAGAATGAAACTTGATGGTAACCCTTAAATATGTTCATGAAATGTGATACACATGTAGTTGGGGTGAATTTGTGGTTGAGTTAACGTTTTTTTAATCAAAACTTTTTTATTTTTTATGAAGGATAGAATTTAGTTACATCTGCATCTACTTGATACCCCGCAAACCGCCGCAAGGGAGTGTGGCGGGGGTGTTATGACACCACCCGTAATTTAGAAAGAAAAAAAACCGCATGCAAAACCAAAAATTTATATAGACCACAAACAAAACGTGGTATGCATTCATGAAAGAACCCTTACACCCCACACACATGCAAACATGCAAACTACTGAATAACATACACATGCACCTACAAATGTACCTAATAACTTTGCAATGCTAATTTTTGTTCCAATTGTAACTCAAATGTTTTTAATATAATATTTCTAAAGTGACTTTGGTTTCTTACCATTATGATTTCTGATTTTTCGGGAAAAGAATTAGTATTTGAATCTATCTGTATTGGAATGTATCTCCCTTATTTTTTTCTTTGTGATCTGATCTACCTAAGTAGTGAGGGGCGATTATAACTCCTTTAGTGTCATTGTTAAAATCGTTGGTTCTGAATCTTTCTATAAGTCTAAGTCTCGCTTGTTCTCTTCGTATCTCAAGTGGCTCTCAGCCTAAATCCCCTAAGAGACCTGTCACACGTGTGTTCATATTATAACAATTTTTAACGAATCTGGCTGATTTTCTCTTGACTTAATTTAATTTATTTTGCCAAATTTTCTCCCAAGGATCCCAAATACTTGCGACATATTCAAAATGAGGTATAACTAGAACAAAATAACACCTTTTTTTTAGTTTTGTCATTAAACTATGCATTAGTAGCAATGAAGTTCTCCCATGGACTAATTTTGGTTGAAATATTCAATGTGCAAAAATCTTCCAATTGTCCCATACATACCATACGTGTCCATTTTCCGCCACTTCCATCGCCAAAAGAGAAGAAAATGCCATAATCCGAAGGGGCTATTCGTAAACTCTTCATATGCTAAAATAATACACCTTAAAACAACTTTCTTTCTATCTTATTAAATTGAAGTTGCTCATTGATAAGGATCATGGCCCCCACATCATTCAGCTATAGAGTTAGCTCATCTATTCATTTGCGATGTTCGATTTTAGTTATTAAATTCAGAATGCATAATATATCACTTGCATATTATTAAGCCTAGCCTGGAAATAATTTCGCCCACGAACTAGCCTTCTTTCATTTATTCGGAGTCATTATTTATTTTAGAAGACCAGCGAATGTAAGAATGCGAAATGAACCCGATGATAATTTGAAAATTCTTATTGAGTATGTTTTCTAGTTTAAAAAAATTCTTTTGTCGAGATTTTTAAACGTGACACAGTAATACAACTGGAAACTGCCATCAATGAAAATACCAACTGGGTGGCCTGCTTGAGAAAATGTTGGTACATAAGCAACCATGCAAATCCGAGTACCAATCGCTAGGTGATAACGTCTTTTGTGCTGTAAAGTTAATTGAAAATCCAACATGGCAAACTCGGGATCATAACGACCATCTCGCAAAGGGATAAGAATGGTTTCTTTGCCTACCCGGGGTGCCCATCGGCCTTCTATGAGCGTTTCTTATAGCTTATGCTCTTTCTCTCATCGTGGTTGGAAGGCGTTCACATAAAAGGGCGACACTGGTCCCACGCGAGCCGAAGAGGGTTATTGATTATCGAGATGCTTGTATAGGGGTGGTTAATGGTTTTGGGGAATACGGAGGTTTCCCCTGTGGAAGGCCACGTGGGGGTCGTATCTACAGATAAGAGGGGGTCTCGCTTGGCATGGATGGAACGTGTACTATATCGTATGCACTTGTGACCCGAAGATAAAGCGTTGCTTTCAAGGGTTTTTCGTTTGACCCGTGCTCGCATTGTGGAGGGTATGCGAGTAATATTTCATGGTACACTGCTGAGCACAATCGATTCTAAGAGAGTGTCGAGGCTTTATTTTTGCTGGGAAAAATCATGTTCGTACGCTATCAATTCTACGCTACATGAATAGAAACCCTTCTAAATTGTAATTAGGTTGGTACAATTGAGTTAAACTGTCGTAATGCAAATATGGTAACTTAAGGAAGGATATGTACTAGATAGAAATATTATGGTTCCCATATTGGAATATATGGAATCAGTTTACTTAGAATTGTGGCGTGGATTTTATTGAAAAAAAGACTTCAATGCTTTGCATTTTTTTACGGCACTAAGGATTTGCGTTATTTTTTATTCGTCTCAAGGATCTGATTTTCATATTTTCATCACATATCTTTGAAATTTTATTCTGGACCTAATTAGAAATAGTAAGTTAATTGTTCCTTGTTCTAAATGAACGAATAAAACCTTTTTAATTTCCTTAACAGTTCTTTTGAAGTAATTCGTAAATTTCATTTTCTTTCTTATGACATTTGTACTTTATATAATAGATAAGTATGATTGAAATATATTTTATCGTATTCTTATATGTTTGTTTATTAAAATAAATAAACATTAGGTTAATATACAGAACAATAGTTACATGCTATTTCCTGAGACTTCAATAGAAAATGGTTATTTTATGAACAGACCAATTTCGCGTCACAATAAATAATCTTTTGACAATTAAAACTCTGATATGGCCGTTAACAATACTTCTACAGGGCTTCTATTATTTGATTAAAAACCGTTATTTCGCAGTAGTCCAGCCAGCCAGCAGTATTTTGCAGTGTATGACCTAATAAAATAATAATTTAGTGCTAAAATTTCAGTAATCCTTCGTCCTTTCGGTATGCCGATCATGACTAAAAGATGCATTGTTTTCTAGGATTAATGTAGAATCGATATTTCAAATGGTTTTAGTTGTATATCAGAATACATTGCTATCTTTCGAAAGTTTTCATTTTCTTATTTAAATTACTGTTCCGGGGAATGAGTGCTATAATTAAATCGCCTTCCCTTGAATAAAGCGTCCCAAGAAACGCTCTTGTTGAGTGTTAGTAGTTCAGATATAATTACTCATTATCTGTCGAATGAGATCATTAACATTTTTCTTTCATTTCATTCCAATTTACTCAATTAGATTGAAGGTGTCCCTTAAAACTTACAGTTAGAAGGATGCTCTCGACGGAGCTCAAAGGGAGTTTAATATCTACCTGTAAGTGGTAATTAAAAGAGGAAATTCCGGTGAGAGAGGCAAAGATTGAACACTTCGACATCAATCTAATTTCAAAGGGAAAAGAGAGGGAATCCAGTCAGAACCCTAAATTAATATTGGACTCCTATTCATTCCTATACCGTCGGTTGCGTCTAAAATATTTGATGCTGGCGTATCATGCGGAACATTATTTGAGCTAGAAAATTTTAAAGGCCCTTGACCCGCCATTACTTGAGGAGGAGTGGCATATAGCCATTTACTGTTTTCACGCTACGTGGAGACTATCTTTTCCGGAGCGCACTTTTGAAATTTATTTTTGAAGTGCCCGGTGGCAATTTCGCAAGTTATAAATGTAGCGCACATTCCCTCCACGTGTGCACCCGTGAAGTACACGTTGCTCATATATGCCGCGAATGCACAGGGCGGTGAACGTGTTGGACCGGCTGGAATCCTTTCTAAAGGAATGTAGCTGAATGTTCCATTTACAATGGATTTCTTTGTACCCATGCCTCGGCGAGTTCAAGAACTGCTACACACTCCCACATGGTGGACCCAATTCTTCAGGTTTGACTCCGTGTTAGTCGAATATTTAATTAGGGATACCATGATGTTGAGAGCCTCCCACTAGAGGTCACAACATTTCGTCAGGTTACTTCCCTTCGTGCACTCCATGCTTTAACGCCACGAGGAAGGAGCCGGAATCCAAGTGCACAGAAGGCCTCTTACTACACGTTGGGTTGGACAGCAGTAATAATGAAGCATTGAATATTCATTTTCTTCATAAACCTCCTTGGTAGTATAAGAGCGAAACAAAGAGATTTTTGTAAGATTCATTGTCTTTTGCTCAGATATCTCTAACATGTAAATCATTATAATAATTCCGTTCTCATCCATTTTTAATGATAAAATGATGAATAATATAAGAAAAATTAATTGGCATAAAAATCAGTATTTAGTAAAAAGTTATTTTTAAGTAGGTGAATATACACGGAAGAAAATATTTCAAATAGGAATTGTTTTATTTCTTCGGTTACTGAGGCAGTATTGCTCAATTGTTCTTCCTTCCCTCAGTTTCATTCCATTTGAAAAATACGCTCTAAGTTAAAAGAAAACCCTTTTTGAAACGGTTTCTAGATGAAGCTCGAGAAAAAATTAAGCTTTTGCAACTTTTTTGGAGATAGACAACTATTCTCGAAATATCTTTAGCTGAGGATATCCTTTATGCATACAAAGTTTCAATTGTTTTTTTTTTAACAGTACCCTGATTAATAGCGTTGGGAAATAAGGAAGAATATCTCGTTAACCCAAAAAAATCTATTAAAGTTGCCAATATATTCACCCTCAATGCCCATTAGAATCAAACGACTTGTTCTTGTACATCCCGGCCTCCACAAGGAATGCTTTGATCGCATCACACACTCTGGAGAAGTCAAGCCGCCTCCCATTCCGGAATTCCGTCGGTACCCCCCCCCCTGGGGTCTAGAGAGGAGGGAGGGTGGAGACTTGACCACCTGTCCCCTCTCCCTGATACCCGAGTCGCGCCACCCTCATCCAGTCCATCTACGTGCCCGACTACGAAACTCGCACCCCGACACCGCGACTCGCAAACCCCGCCCGCCAACACCAACGTACCCTCTCCCTTTGCCCATCCGCAGCCCCCTTTCCGCTTTCATCACTTTGTCTCGACACCTTCATTCCCCCTCAAAACCTCCTTTCAATGTTTCCAACCTCTCAACACTCTCCAGCCTTCCTCCCCCGACCACCCTAACATCCACCCCGCCAAATCCCACGCGGCAGCCACCTCAGAATATCGATCTCGTGTGTTTCCTTGCACCAAGGAGCTCAACCTGTACCACGTCCCCCATTCGGTCAAACAAACAACTCCATCCCCAATCCACCGCCGCCACGTTTTACCAGCCGCGCCCCTCCACTTCCAATCCCCTCTCCCACACCAGTCCTCCCGCCCTTTTGTATCTATCGTGTCCGGCCGTGCGCTGGGCCTTACTTGTCTACCATCTCACCAGCCATACCTCCTGATAGGTCCCCCACGCGCAACGTCCGCACCTATTCCTTCATGCTCCACTCTAATCCGCTTCGAACCACCCTCCCCCTTCCGCCTCGGCGGGGGGTCCTCATAGAAAGCCACCACAAACAAGGAACACCCCGAGACCCACCTTCCTCCTTTTCGCCTCCGCTGCTTCCTTTCACCATGGTCTTCCCTCTTTTTCCCCATTCAGTTTCGTTTGCAACTCCTCCCGGACTGCCGGGCTCCCTATCTCACTTCCTGACCACGGTGACCCCCACTATCTATCAGACGCACTTGTCCATCCTCGGCTCCTTCACTTACAATCACGCTCCTCATCCCATTTACGCCGCAAAACCTCCCCCTCCTTCCTCATACCCTCGCCCTCTTTCCACTTACTCCGACTGAGGTTTTCCTTCAGGGGAAATACACCCACCCACCCACCCATCTCTCGACTCACCGTGGCTTTCGTTCGCCGCGAATTGCGGTCCCTGGGTACGATGTTCCGTCTTGCTTTTGCTCACCCTCCAATAACGCCCTTAGGTTTTTTTCGCTCGAATCTCAAATCTCGAGTCCACATGACGTGGTTTGTCAAAGCTCGAGGAATTTCGGTAATATGTCTTAGTTATATCCGTTTATTGCTCTCCTTAAATTCGCAACTAGTTATTTTTCACTCCTGTGAGTTTTTATTGCTCCCGCAAATGCTATCTTTGCTATAATGCGCTTTTAAGTCCTCCGATGCCGGAGAGATGTCATAGTTCGAATTTGAGTATTTTCCCTTCAACTCTGTCTGATATCTTGGATGGTTTTTTAAACTGTAAGAATCATTTAGTAAGGAGGGAAGATTCGTATAAACATTCAAAGATAATCCAGAAATAATTATAAATTGAACCTGATAATATTAAAGAGAGCTGAAAGGAATACACATACATGAAAGAATGGGTTTTGGGGAAACAATTTGGTCAAGAGATAAAGCCAAACATGGTGAGACATTTAAACAGGACGTTACGTAAATGAGGATAGGTTAGGTACAGGCATACTTGGTGATAAAAAGGAAATACATGAAGGCAGTTGAAATCAATAATGTTCGTGGGGATAGATAACATCCCCACGGAACTACTCGATCGTTTAGGAGAGCGTGGGAGGATGAGTTTCGGTGGAATAATTCGTAGATTTATGAGAAAAGAATTTGGCTGGAAGAGTCTGTCAGATCAGTGTTAGTTACTGTCTCATAAATGGGTGAGATAGCCATACGTGGGGACTATATAAGTTGGATTTAGCACGCAGCTAAAGTGGTCCTCAGTACCATCAATAAGAGGATGGAGAGCAGAGCAAATGCTTGCTTAAGGGATGATCAGTATAGGGCTAGAAAGGGGAAGGACATGCGTGATGCCATAGCGTTAATAAGGTCATTAAAGTAAGACAAAGTTTGTATATTTTGTGGATTCGAGAAATCGTTTGATAAATTGAATTTCCAGAAACAATAAATGTATTGCAGAAAATATGAAGAGTGATGAGAGACCCTAAAACTAAAGATGACTCAGACTGCAAATGAGCGAGTGGTCGATGGAGAGTTGGGATGGGTAGCGTTAAGGAGAGGAGAAAGGGAGGGGTGCCCATTATTACCAGTGCTTTTCAAATTATATGATGAGCAAATTATTTAAGGGGTATTGGAAGAACTGGGGATTGGAGTGAAAGTCTTTGGGGAATTCACAAAATCGTTTAGTTTTACGGAATTTTAAGCGTTTGCTTACCTGGCAGCCAAGAGTTTGGAAACATTGCTGAGCACATTGGATACCCAGTCTGATAAGCATAACATGATATGAATGTAAGCAAAACAAATGTTATGCGGTTTATTTATTTATTTCATGTTGGTCCGAAAACAGCACTTTGGCCTTAACTTCTGACTTTTAACAATGATATATCAATTGCAAACACCCATGCCCTAAATGGAGAATATCACACACAAACGAACCCGGACCTGGTTTGGCAGGCGAGGACGTCACCTCGCCGCCATCGAGGCTAGTAAATGAGAAAGAGGAAAGCTAAGTTAAATATTAAAATAGGGCCTCATAAACTAGAGCAGATGTAACAGTTTACTTATCTCGAATGTGGTCAGTACTAAACTAGTTGGAAGTAGCAGGTACATAAGAAGAATTGCTTTAGAAAAAAAAGATTGTACAGGGAGAACGAAATTGATACCTAGGACGTTGAGTAAGGCTGTTTAAAAAGAGGTCGTTAAAAATTTCAGTCAGTTTGTCAGGTGATGGTAAAGTTCACCCAGTACTAAGCCCGACGGCGTGTGAAATTCAATCATCAGGGTGGGAGGGTCAGATTCTTTCCTTATGCCGCTTATGGTTTGTCAGGAAAATCTGGTACCCGAAAAATCACACAGCTTGAGTAGAGTTAAGTGTGCTCAGAGAGGCCTGCCCGGTAATCGAACCCGAGCCCTCCGTTCAGTAGTCCAACACCCTACTACCCTTTTACTTCTACGACATTATATATATATATATATATTTTTTTAAGTATATTTATATTTACATAAATGAATAAAATTGTTAACAAAAGAGAATAAGATTAATCATAGCCGTGGCGATGGTATATAGCTTCGAAATACAAAATAAAATTTGTAAACTAAGAGGAAATACGTAAGTGCCCAGGTGCTTATTGCTGCTACACCTCTACTTGTTTTTCTGTGCTACTTCACTCGAGCCTAGATTCTCCAATAAAACCCATTTTAGAATAGACATTGTAATGAGTGATGCAGGAATATTTCATTTTAATATTTGCAGCGTTTTTCAAGGCAATTTATTGCTTCGGTTTTACCTATTCTTTTAGAATGAAGTTGTTTTCGCCTACATTTCTTCTCACAATCATTCCTCCTTTGCGTTTTATTCACATTGTGTTTGATAGAAGTCACATTTGCCGTTGAGCTCTCGTCACGACAATACTTTTTCTGAAGAAAATTCTTAAATTATTTGATTCTGTTTTACTCCGCTCATTCTTCTTCATTCCTCGAGGCGCCGTCGCCTTCTCCTTGGAGATAGTCATGTAAATAATGACGTTAAATTCTTTATCAGCTCGTTAAATGGTAAATACAGATTCCTCTTTTCCCGGGTGACTCGTCTCTTTTTCCATTTCGCGTCTCATTCAGTCGTCCAAGATTAAACGGCTTTTTTCCCTTTCTGCACCTCCTGCTCCACCCGACACCCCCTTCTCAATCACCGAGCTCTATTTTCTTTTCCTTCCGCCCTCCCATTTCCACTCCCTCCTCCACAGAGGCACACTCTCGATTAGGGACCCTCTAGTTCCTCATCCCCCACCCCACGAAGCACCCTCCCTCGATCCTCCTTGACTTCCCCATCCTCCAAAACTGCCCCATCCTCCTGGAATTCGTCACTCTCTCTTCGTCATCTGTTCGACCCGCGTTTTCCGTCACACTCCACGCCATTCTTCGCCAATGCGCACTGAATGTTCTTTTATGCTACAAGGTAATTTTAAAATCTAATATATTGCACCTTAAGCGAGTATTAAAGTTCTTAGCCGTTAGTAACATCTCTTAAAACATCATGCTAACTATCAGCGAGCTTTGTCCATCTGTGTTAAGCATTTGTTTGACTCGACCAAGTCGTAATTTCCATAAACTGTATGAAAGCCAATTTCATGTCTTTATCCAAAATTATTTCATGAAAGCCCATTCACCTCAGGGAACTTAATGGAAACTTCATAAAAATCATGGTTTTACAGTGGTTTTAATTAGAATGGTTCATGAAAGGTTTCGACTTTTTTTTCGTAGTGAATATGAGCACAGATGGTACAGGATATTTTGTACGCCCTGTGTACGTCAATACCACAGAAGTTATTGATGAAAACCATGATATAGCTGTGGATGGTAGAAAAGTGGAAGTGTGTTAAATGGATAATGTTATAGGCATCTTCAATGAATTGGTGCATCGCATTTTGCAGTAACATTTGGACAGGAGTAAGCGAGCAAGTTATGCGCCGCAATTGTTAATTGTTGACCAAAAACGAAATCGTCTTACATGTTCCCAGCCTGGTTTGCAACTGTTTTAGCGGAATCCCAAGAACCATCGGTATCAATATGTCGTTATGAATGATAGATGGGTACACACCTTAATGCTCGAAATAAAGAATCAGTCCAGGTTGCCAGCAGGGAATCAGCGGCCTTGAAGGGGACGGTTTAAACCTTTCCTTCACCAGGGAAGGTTATACCGATATTTTTTGGGATTATTGAGGAATTATTTCCATTGGCTATTTGGAAAATGTTTTCAATATTACAAGTTAGTAGTATTAGTTGCTATAATACGTTTTTAAAACGGAACTAAAGTAAAAAATTCAACAATATACTTACAAATTTTTCCGCCTTCAACACGGATGTACTAGCTCCTCTTCAGTTGAGCGCACAAAATTGATGTTGTTAGATGCAAATTCGTTTATCATCCCCTCATGCTACAGATTCTTCATTAGGCTATTACCTGTTCTGCAATATAAAGGAACTACATGCTGTAAGGAGATTATATTCAATGAAAAAACTGCATTTGGATGAGATCAACAAACTGAAGCAGGATGGTACGAAATCTATATAACTAGAGAAGACTACATTCGAAAGTAAAAATACCTTGCCAAGAGTAATTAAATAGCTTTCTTTTTCAAAAATTTTCAATACAATCCAATCGGAGAGTGAAAAAAATAACGGTCATTTTCTGTTGGCTTGCGAGGGAAAAGTAATTGTTAAATGACATTCGATAACATTAGTGATGGTGTCGTTCTTTGAGCTTACTTTTATCTTCTTCTTTCCGGAATGGTCAGACAAAATTGGCGAAAATAAGTCGTGGAGCTCTTTCAGAGAGTTTGTACATTTGGTACGTAAGGGCTAATTGGCTAACATTCTCTTCTTCGAACTTGCGGCTATTTTTCGTTGTGTCTTATTTAAGGAAATAAAACGCTCCAAATTCCCATTTATCTAAATATGCATTATTGGCTGTTTTTGTGTGTCCCGATTAAGTTTTCTGGAATATTTTCGAGACCTGTGGGTGCTCAGTTCAAACTTGATCTCACCAGCGATGGAAATAGTGTCCAAATTTCGTACCGACACCTCCCCTAGAAGTATGGAAACCCAAACGAAATAAATGAAGTCCCCGATCGGTGAACCTGATTGGATTTCTTTCTAGATTTGTTTACCCCTTGGAGTCTCGAAACCCTTCCATTCAGTCTAAATGCTTCATAAGAACTCGCGGGCCCGGACTCAGTGGATGCCATCTCATCTCACGGTGGAAATCGGAAAAAGTTAACGCGGCGGAAACGCCATAGTGCTGTATGGCGCGGGGAGGAGGTGCGTCCTCGCCCCTGCCCTTCCGCTGGAAAAAACACCCGCCTTCCATTTTCTCATCGTTCTCCCCGCTGGAGAAAATTCCAAAATGGGCCTCTCTCAACACACCCCGACTCCCGTACCGACTTCCCGTCTGCCATTTCACCATTCTTCGCCCCCGCCCCCCCCCCCCACCACTCCCCCTCTCCGTCAGTCCCAGCCCCTGGAAGGAGGTGGAATTCCGAAGCGAAGCGGCGAGGAGGCGAAGTGAAAATTCCCACTCACCGGGTATTTTTCTCCGATCTAGAAACGGATGAAGCGTTATGTGTCGCACGTCTCCGCACGCTCTCCACCCACCTTCCCTCGAGATCCTCCGCTCCCTATCCAACCCACCGTCTGCCTCCACACCTAACCCACTATATCCCGCCTCACTTCCGCCCCACAACACCCTGTCATCTCCGCTCCACCCCAACACCCTGTCATCCACCTTTTCGCTAACCCCTTCTCTCTCTCCGTTTCTCTCTCCCAGAGGATTCGGCTCCTTGCGAATTTCCCCCGCAAACTTCCCTTCCCTTTCAATTAGCCATTTGATTCCCGGGATTCAAGGCAGGGGATTCGGTGTAGAGGGGATAGGGAACGCCGGTGTTGACGAAGGGTGGAACAGTCGAGTTCAACTTAAGGACCTTTCGGGATTGTCGAGTTACCGCATCGTTTTTTTTTGTCCACCTGGTAGGCGGAATGAAAAACAGTACCCGTCTTGAACTTGTTCGAAAATAGATAATAGAGTCCCACTCTGCTCTTCTTTATTTTTTCAACCAGATGTGAAAACAACTGACAGGCTCATCTGCATTCAACGTCACGAGACGTGGTAGAAGTGCGACTCATGAGAAGTCAAAGTTCCTTTGAATAAAGCATTAGGGTATCTATGTAAGTGGAGGGCGTTCAACGGTGGATGTTATTGCTATGTATATTTTACGGACTTCGATAACTTATTTATTTTGACTCTCAGGGCACTTGGTACCTTTCTTGTGCACCTCGATATTTTTTTCTGGCAGTAATTCATTTGATACTCTTATTGTTTGCTTAGTTCAACCGTTAAACGCCATTCCTTTCAATATTTACAAAACATTTGGCGGAGCGTGTAAATGATTTTTTAACCAATGGATTGATATTATAATTTCGTTGTCATTGATGGTATATTTATGATGCATAACATTTACTAGACAGTTTTGCCACCGAACGGGAACCCTGGTTTTTATTTCGGGAACCCGAAATGCAACTTTAGCGTCACTCAAGCAGTTTCGAGTTTTTCGGTTACAAGATTCATCTACATCTACATCTACATAATACCCCGCAAGCCGCCGCAAGGGCGTGTGGCGGGGGGTGTTAGGCCACCACCCAAAAAAAGGAAAAAAGCAACACCGCATTCAAAACCAACACACACATGCAAACCCCAATCCACAACAGTGCACACATTCTTTGCAACACCCCATCATTCGACGCGCATGCAACCACACATCTACCTATCCTCACTCCAAAAGCATGCAAGTACATACGCTTACCTACAACAAATAATTCCACCCTAGGATGCAGCAAGAAACCTATCACGAACGTGCCAGCTAGTTTATAGCAAGTAGCCAGGCGAAACACCACCACCACAAGAGCGTTCCATACAAAACTCTCTCCCACCCAAGGTGAGGAATCTGGCCCAACGCTGCAGGTGGGAGGAGGGCACACCCGCGGAGAGGGACAAGGGATGGAAGGGTGGAGCATGAAGTTCGTAAAGACGCTCGGGCATGCGGGAAGGGTTCTGACACAACACACAGGAGGCTAGTGAAAGTGCATGCAATTGAGTTCAACTAATTGTTACCTAGACGCGGAGGGTGGCAAGTGGCATTTTTGTTATCTCCGAGTGTAACCCTAGAGTTATTATCCCGTTTTGTCCGTGGGAAGAAGGAGTCCTTGAGTCTGCTAGTCCTGGCATCTATTTCCCGAATTTTGTACACATGATCCAAGCGACCTATATATGTTGGAGAGCGAATAATTTTCGAGACCTCGGTGCTGAAACATGCGGATCCGAATTTATTTAGTAAGTTTAACCTAGCATTGAGTCGTCTTTCTTCCAATGATTCCCATCCCAACTCCATAAGCATTTCAGTGACGCTTTTCGTTTTATCGTAACAGTTTTCCACGAAACGAGCTGCCCGGCGTTGGACCTTCTCAATTTCCCGAATGAGGCCTTTTTCACACGGATCCCATACGCTACATGCATATTCTAAATGGGGCCTTACAAGAGCGTGATAGCAACGTTCCTTGACCTTGGAGTCACTTCTACCGACAATGCGTCTAATAAATCCTAATTTTTTATATGCTTGCCCGCAGACTTTACGTATATGGGTCCCCCAAGTTAAGTCTTTAGTGAATGTAACACCTAGGTATTTCACCGAATCAACTACTTTAAGGTCAACTCCAGCTAATTTGTAAACTAATCCCGTGGATCTTTTAAAGAAATTTACCACCGAACATTTATTAAGATTTAAAGGCAATCCCCATTTTGAACACCATTCATTAATGCTATTTAAATCACGTGCTAGAATTAAACGATCCTCATCCCCAGATATCTCCCGATAAATCACTGTGTCATCCGCGAACATCCTTATCTTACTTTTCACTTTGCGGTTCAGATCATTAACAAAAATCAAGAATAGTAACGGTCCGATAACACTTCCCTGAGGAACCCCCGAGGTGACTCTTACGCTGGTAGAACTAGCGCCGTCAAGGACTACCCTCTGTTCCCGGTCTGAAAGGAAGTCTTCAACCCAATTTATTGCCCCCTTGTGTATACCTGCGCCCTTTAATTTATGGATGAGTTTACCATGCGGAACCTTATCAAATGCCTTTTGAAAGTCTAAAAAGATCGCATCCACTTGCCTACCACTTTCACCCGATAAAAGTAAGTCATGTGTGAACAATCCTAATTGGGTCTCGCATGAGCGGGTTTTTCTGAATCCGTGTTGATTGTCACTTAAAAAGTTAATGTTATCAAGATGTCTCATTATGGAACTGACAATTATGTGCTCTAAAATTTTGCAACTTATTGAAGTGAGAGAAATGGGTCTGTAATTGCTGGGGTCCTCCCTGTCACCACTTTTAAAAATAGGCGTTATTTGCGCGGTTTTCCAATTCTTAGGGACTTTGCACTCAGTGAGTGATTTGTTAAATATAAATTCGAGATACGGGGCGATGTTAGGAGCTAAGTGTTTTAGCACACGAGCTGGTATATTTTCGGGACCCGGGGATTTGTTTGGTTTGATGTCTTTGAGCAATTTGGCAATTCCTTGCTCGTCCACTGTTATTTTTGTCATGGGTTCAGTATATATTGTTTCTTGGAGATACGCGGTGGCTACATCGTTCGTGAAGACGCTCTGGAAGAATTCGTTTAGAATGTTGGCTTTAGCTTCACTGTCAGTATGAATGATATTGTTGCAGTCCCTTAAGCAAGCCACGGTTTGTTGACCCCCATTTATTTCCCTAACATATGACCAGAAAGCTTTGGGGTCAGTGTTCAAATACTCGCAGAGTACTTTACGTTTAAAATCTTGCAAAGCGCTACGTAATTGTGTTTTAGTTTCAATTTTAGAGGATCTATACTTGTCCAAAAGCTGTTTATTGTCCAAGGGTGATGAGTTCAGACCTGCTTTCTTTACCCTAGAGTGTAACATTCTTTGCTTTCGAAGGGCTTTTTTAACGCCTTTGTTGTACCACCTTGGGTCGCGATTTGCTTTAACGTATTTTACAGGGATGAAATCTGTTATTCCTTTTTGCATAATTTGGACAAACTTTGTCCAAGTTTCTTCCACGGTGGCAAGACTTAAGCGCGTTTTGAAATCGTGTAGTGAAGAGTTTAAATGGCTGGCAAAAGTTTCAAAATCTGCTTTGTGATAATTATAAATTTTTCTTTTTGGCTTGACATTCTTTTTTATTTCTACGTTCAAGTTGATAATAACAGATTTATGGTCACTTATACCCTCGTCGGTTGATACACTATTAATGCGTTCCGGTGTGTTCGTAAGAAATAAGTCCAATATGTTCTTTCCACGGGTGGGAGTGCGTACTGCTTGATGAAGCGAGTTTCTTTGAACCAATTTTAGTAAGGATATGCAAGATTCGCGATCACGGGTCCGAGATTTAACGCTATTGCTATCCCAGTCGACACCAGGGAGGTTGAAGTCACCACCAATTATATTGATGCATTTATTATTTTTGCGTGTAAATCTATTTATTTGTTCATTGAGGGTATTAAGTGTTTGAAAATCTGAGTCTGGGGGTCTGTAGAAAGAGCATAAATTAATGTTGGGGTGATTGGATCGCAGTATGGTGCACCAAACACTTTCTATGTTATTATTTTCAAATGCAAGTTGTCTGCTTTCAAGATTACTTTTCACAGCCACGAAAACTCCGCCTCCGGGTCTTGTACATCTATCATGTCGGTAAACTGTAAAGTTTATTGGGAAAATTTCTTGGTCATTGATGTCATTACAAAGCCAACTCTCTGTGCCTAATATTATATCAGCCGAATGACATTGGATTATGTGCTCGAGATCCGCTATTTTATTTTTGAGGCTTCTGCAATTTAATACAAGTATATTTAGATTGTTTTTCTCTTGAATCACGCCCTTGTTTGTGTCTGACCGTAATTTACGACACGTTTGTGGAGAAGTGCATGTCAAATTTCTTTCTACGTCAATACCAGGGTTGTCGGTTACTTTTACATGTCGGTTGTATGTTGTATTAAAACAAGTTTGTGTTTGTTCTGTTATTTTTGGGATCTGTGAGGCGTAACCTGATCTCAAGTGACAAAAAGCGCTGGATTCTACTTTATTTATCCCAATATATGACCTGCGCTCTTGCCTTCCAACTATGCTAAACCCTAGAAACGTGTTCGTGTAACCTACGCGCTACACACTGTGATGCCACGGCAGTATAATGGACCCCGGAGCGATTTAGGGGTACCCGACACGATGAGAGGACAGGCCTCAGATCAACAAAGTCCGCTCCGATTTCCCGACAGAATCCCAACAATCTCTCGTTTATACCCTCTATTCGGCTCCAAACGAGCCTTCCGCGGTCAGTACGTGGCACAATACTACAAATACTTAATTTAAGAGGAACCTTCAACTCTGCCTCAACCCGTTTCACCTCCGAGTGCATCTCCTTAAAGGAGCGCAGGATCTCTTCAGATCCACGTTCTGAGGCGTCGTTTGTTCCCACATGAGCCACAATGCGTAGCTTTGAGCAACCTGTATTACTGACGGCCGCCTTCATCGCCTGCGTCGCCTGGGGTACCCCGCCGCCTGGTATACACCAGGACGACAAGAATCCAACGCCTCCCTCCTGTTGAACTCTGCGGCGCAGCGGATGCATTATACGCCGGACGTTAGAACTGCCTAAAATAACGGTTCCCTCCCTTCCCGAGCGCTGATGTCTTACTCTAGGCAGTGCCCTCGGAGTAGGGGTAGGAGCTGCAGGTGCGGTGGTGCTGTCATCCGACAGCACCTGGTACCTGTTGGAGACGGGGATGGTGTCTGCCTCCGCAGAGTCCACTCCTCGCCGCAGCGTTACCTTCCCCTTGCCCCGAGATACAACCCTCCAATCGTCAGACCTACGGACAAGAGGTACTCCCTCGTTGAGAGATGGGACACGAGGCAGGTCTCTAATCGCCCAGCCACGTGTAGCATTCGGACGAATCCGTGCATCCCTATGGGCGTGGCGGGTTTTCGAATTCCCACACCGAGTCCCAACTCTCCTGAGGGGAGCCCTCCCTCCGGCGATCTCCGAACGAAGCTCCCGCACCATTCTCTCTAACATGACGATACGAGCCCTTAGAGCTGCGCATTCGCCAGTGCCTTCAATCATGGCAACAGGGGACCTAGGTGAAGCCATCCTGGTTATTAACCGAGTCCCAACAAAAGCTAACCTGTATACACTATGCTAAGATGTCTAAGACGGGTTCCCGAAAAATAAAAGCTAACCTAAACCTGCTATGCTAAAGATATGTTTTTGTTTTATATAGGGCGGTACTATAAACAAAAATGTACGATACTGGTAACTTAATGTAATGGACACTGTACTTGTAACAGTAAGTGGCTACTCAGTGGAAAATAAGAGAAGAAGAGAGATAGTACTCACCAATAACCAGTCAGAGGAGCGGGAAACAAATAACTACAAGCCACTAAGAATACCCACTAAAATTACCACCACAATATTGAAAAATAATAACAAACAGCACAAAGACTAAATAAACTAAGCTATTTCACGAAATTATAGCTAACACCACACTACACTTCACTAGGGAAGAATATGCACAGAGGCACACGAGTAACAGCAGGTAAGCTCGGCTACGGTCAAACCGGTTCCAGCGAGCGAGGTCAGGCACGTCCGTTCTCGGCAGAGGCCAGGTAGAGAATGAAGATTAATATTATGTAAATTCTACCCTACTCATTAAGCAATGTTTAGAATAGATTACTACTTAACTAGTATATTTATACCAGTTATATTTTTTCGGAGGCTGAAATATGTTTAATATTCCGAATCGTATTTTGTTAAAATAGCTCATAATTCTGTTAAAATAAATTTTTCCTTCTCCTGAATATTTTTAAGCAGGAATTTTATTCTACTACCCGATGGAAAGCGGTAATAAAACTGGTAGAGCTTGGAAAATAGTTTGGTTAAAAATATGCTAGTTTATATTTAAGGTTTAACGGCAACAGCATTCCATTTTAAACGTTAAAAAAAGTCAGCCAAGACATTTCCAGCATAATAATGCAGTTCCGGTTGCTTCCAAATTCAAACTCAAGTCCTTTGTCCTATCTAACATGTAAACTACCTTCGAGTCTGATCTATAAAGGAGAAAATGGTCGCTTATATGCGCGATCAGTGAGAATGTTTGCCAAATGAGAGCACAAGGTTTTGTTAAGTCCCATTGCGACAGGTGCGTCGTGGCCAGAATGGGCAAGCGCCGGGTTTCTCTCCCACTCCCACAACCCTCCCCCTTCCATTCGGAAGGCTGCCAAATTCCGTCCTTACAATCCCAAATCCAAACCCTCCTCTTCCCCATTGCGGCTCAGTCCCCCGTACCGCCTCCCTGACCATTGTTTCCCCCCGCGGTCCAAACCTGGCGATCCCTCCACGCTACCGATATGCCAACCGAAACCATCCCCCCACGTCGTCCTTTCCCTCTTCCTTACCTTCCCACTTCCCCCCAGTAATTCCACTCCCTCCCAACCCTACCGCCCCCTCTCAACCCTCCCATCTCCTCTGAACTCTACCGCTCTCTTGGATTCTCCTTCCGGCAGGTCTTCTTCCATTTCCCCATTTTCTCTCTTTCTCGAGCGAAGTGTCGCCGCACGCCGCGAATATTCTCTCTCCTCGCCTCTAACCCATTTCCTCATTTTTTGCTCTTCCTCTGCACCCCAAAATACTCACTTTCACTCGCTCCGCCACCCTTCGTCTCCTCTCGACGTTCTTCGCATTTTGTGGAACGTACGGGGCGCATCCCACCCAGGGTCATGCCCTCCTGTCCATCCGCATGTATTTTGCTTGGAACTAGTCGACGAAATGTTTTATGAGACGGGGCACTTTGTAAATTTACGCAGGGCGTAACGTCCGACTCATCCCCGGTTCTTCTTTCCACCTAAATCCGTCAGCCTCTAGTTTGAGGTAAAGACAGATTATTTCGTGACTCTCACTGCGGTGTGCAGTGACGCATGTCATAGAGAATATTATTGGATCTAGAGGGATTCGAAATTTTACGAGGAACGAATGTAATAGCATTTCAGTTTTAAGGTGTGGGCGAAATTCCTACGGGATAAAGGAGGTTATTTGCCACAGATAGTAATGGAAATTGAATTTACTTTTAATATAACAGTAAAAGACTACTCGAGGAGTACGTTACCGAAAAGTAAAAGAGTTAAAGAAAGCTGTTGATAACTGCGCATTTTTCGCTGATTTTTATTTTCTTCTGGAACCCGACATTTAGCAAATACCTTTTGGTGAGAGAAAGGGAAATATTTTTTTTCACACACACACGTACACACATAGTTTTTGTAAATATTCATGGGATTTGCGAATCTCTTTCCATGTTCCCTGTCTGCATCAAGACGACATTAGAGCCTTAGATTAATAGATTCTCATTCCAGATACCAATTCTATACTTCCACTTCAAAGTCTTGCCATACTCTTTCAACTTGCCATACTCATATTTTCAACTCTAATTCATCAATCAATTTTTCTCTATCTGTTCCCGATTTTTCTGGAACTATGGGTGCCTGATGTAGTCTATGATCATTTAAAAACCTTCCCCAGAAGATAAAAGAGGATAGTATTCCTCTAAATTTTGTTAATACTGCTTATTGTTGATATTGTTGTCAAAAATTCGAACGTATGAGGAGGAGATCCGTCTTACTGATAGGAATTCTACTGATGAACAGCGTGGTAACCCAAGGACCAAAACAAGTCAATAGTTATGAAAAGTGTATATTTTGTTTAGGGGACCGTTTTCCAAGAATATCATTTTTAGTATTGTCAATCTCTTGACATCTTCTACCCTATGCTCACCCAGCATCCACAATGCATCATCATACACCGGTCTCCCCCTCGCATTTCCTATTCCTCTCCCACAGTATCCTAACTCACTCAACACCCTCATTTCTAATTCACATTACTCATTCTTCCCACTCCCATTCCTCATAACGGTTTTCCACCTTCGCTCCATGTTCGAGCCGCTCAGTTTCATTCGCCATTCCCCAAGCTCACATCTCAATTTCACTCCACTCATTTCTACCTCTCTTTTACCTGTCCTCACTTCCTACCTCATAACCTCTATTCACACTTACCAAATTACATGTAGAGGTAGGGTACTTCACTTCTATCCTCACACAATATATCTAATATCTATGCTTAATCGTCAATCTCAAATCTCATGAGGTTAAATGAATTTCACGCCTTACAGTTACCTTGAGGATCACTGATTCAAATACTCTCCGTAATTTTTTATAGTAGTAGTATTTAGGGAAGGCAGTCGAGAGCGAATTGCGCCATTAGGGATGGACAGGAAAAGATGAAGGGTGGAGAGAAACCCGGGGTCGGCATTAGCCTACTCGTAACATAAGGCGCCAAGGGGTCCGCAGCTTAACGTCCCATCCGACGGACGGCGTACTCACTCAATGTGCCCTCCACAATTATCTCAAGTAAGAATTGAGATACCAGTGAAAAATATTTTGCACCACCGGGATAAAAACCCGGACCCTCAAGGTGAGAAGTCAGTACCAAAGTCACCGCACCATCTCGATCCCCATAATTGTTCATGTGTTGCTTAAAGGCGTAATTATGTTATTATCAGTAGCCAAGGGCCGCTTTTACACAATTTACATATTATAACTATTTCTGTTTGTTCATTTGGGCCATCAGAATTGTTTCTCAACTAACATTTCGTTTCAAATAAATCAGAAAGATCAGCTTATCACTATATTCATTAAATTCCCTTTTAAAATTTTTAAACCTACAGCCAGGGTGGATCGTCTGTTAGAGAGATATTTTTCATGTCATGATTATATATGAAACATTGTTTTTGTGTGGTAACTCCTGGTCTCGGTTTGAATTGAATTTATAGTTTAATATTTGTCTCTTTGCTAGGAATAAGAGTGAACTATTTTGCCATTAAATGATATTTCCGCCCAGGTATGTCTGTATAAAGCAATGCCTACTAATTCAATTTGGGAATTTCAACTGATTAATTTACATTCGGACTACTAAAGAGCCAATTTGGTCAAGCGTTTCACTGCCAACTGGAGGTTCCCGGGTTCAAATCAGGTTGTATCTTCAGGACATAGGCAGTATGAAAAAACACAATGATTTACTAGGTACCATGTGTCCCTAGGAAACCGCAGACGGAATGGGAAAAGAAGCTGTCCCCCACAGACCCAGCGAGTAAAATTCCTAATGGATCTAATGTGTTAACTGTAGTATGATGTGAGCTCTAGCCGTAACCCATCAAACAAGTTCCTGAGCTGATTACTGTGGTTTTGATTCATCTCCAATTTCTCATTTCCTTTCCCCACCCTAATATTCTTACTCCAGTTTTAGTTTCCCAACCATAGTTCTCACCAAAACCGCTCCCACTGCTCTGTGACTACGTTTCCACTCCCTCTCCCGCCGCTGCGTTTTGGCAACTCCCAAAGCTCCTCCAAACTAACGCCACCCCACCCCAACCGCCGCCGTTGCTACGAGACGAAACCCACCGCACTCTCGCACTCGCTTTGTGCGAACCCTCCATTCATCGCACCCTCGGCCTTTTTCCTCCGGGACGCGGGGGTTTTGGGGAGTTTTGCTGGGGGGGAAGAGGGGAAAAATAGGTGAGGGGTAGGTGGAGGAAGGGGGAGGGACGAGAAGCTCATATCTTTGGATTTATCCACGTCATGTGGAGCTCTTGCTGGTCCTTCCCGCACCCCACGCCGACCCCCTGCCCCTCTCGCGCGGTAATTGGGACGTCGTCCTCCCTGCCCCTCACTTGATGCGCACAGAAAATTTAAGCGTGGACTTTCGTGTGTCACATTCAATCATGCAGCACTCCCCACACTTCTACATGCACGACCCTTTTTTTCCTCCGCCCCTCCCCCCCCCCGTGAGGTGTGCTTTTCACTCGGCCAAAATGGAAAACCTTGCGGTCATGTTCGTCCCCTCGTGTCTCCGTCTTTCAAATTTGTAACTGTATAGTTGACCCTGATGGCATTTGGCATGAGGGGCTTCCTCTATATCTCCTTTAAGAAACTTCGGTCGGCTATTCGCGTGGGCGTGGCGTTATTTTTTTTCTTTGCCGTCCTCTGTATCGGTTTCGTGGCCTCCTGGCTGGGGTCTGAATTGGTAGCAACGCCGTCGTGTTCCATTGTTGGTGTTATGGAGACGTTATAGCTGACAACCTTCAGTGAAAGTATCCAACTCGGAGTGGGGTTTTGGTGTCTACTTGGAATTTCAGCAGACATGGTAGGTTTCGTTTTTCTAAAAAAAAAACGACGGCCATACTTAACGACATCAATCAGTTATCTTGAGACATCAGCGGCTTCTTTTAGGTTATTTTATTAACCGTTTAATTTTGAAAATATATAACATTGGAAATCTCTACATTACACAGTCATGAGGTAAAAATCGTGCTTTTCTACACAAATAAATATGCTATATGGTAAAATTATCTTAGAATTATATCATAACCTCAGTTATAAATTTTTATTATTTCCAATTTCTCCACCGAGAAAAAAACAAAACCTTTAAAGAATTGTGAAAAATCAGCAAGGAAAATTATTGATATACCTACATGCCCCGAAGTAAAGAAATAAGACTCCTGAATTCGTTAAGGAATATTAATATACTTTTTGTGAGTGTTTATTTTTTTTGGCATTAAAAATTTTTACGTAACTGGGAAGTAAATTGTTAATAGATGTAGATGCCATTTTAAACCTTTAAAAAATTTTATTCAGTTAAAATAAAAATTTATATTTTTAAGATTTTCATATTTTTCAAAATACATAGACGCCGTACTTTATCCCATCCAACCAATACTGCTTAAAATTGCAACGTAGCTTGCAATTTACACGGGCAGAAGTAAAAACTCCTACCTGTGAAACCCCCGATACCCAACCAGGCGGTCGGGCCCATCAAAGGACCCTCTTTGAATGGCTCGTTATGTTCAGAAAACTTTGAGATTGAAATGGAAACGTCAACCGCGATCCTTCACTCCTCCATGTATCTTTTCATGTCCATGGAGAATGCCAATGCGAAATATATGCATCCGCACTCAAGTCGAGGGAGGGTACCCGTCTTTTCACAGCCATCTTTTCTCCTCCACGACCGCTTAGATCCTCCCGTGGCAAATGGACGCCAGGGTCTCTTCCTTCCCTCTCCTAAATAAAAGACCTTCCTTCTACCGTTTCCACACCTTGGTCCTGGCGTCTTTTCCTCCCCAATTCTCTTCTTTCGCCGCCGGCTTAACTTACTTTCCTCCGGGAGCTGGGAGGGAGTAGGTAGGGGAGGAATGGAGACAAAGCAGCGAGTGGAGAAATACATCCGGTGAAAGAAGAGACTTGGCCATTACGCGACGGCGTCCATTGGTTCCAATGCCGCCCTTCAAAAGGCTAGTCCCTGCGGACCGGACCGTTCACTTCTTCCACGTACGCACCCGACACTCAACCGACCACTCACTACTCATTCTTCGCTCATTTCCCACCTCGCACCTGCTTTCCTCGCCCGCCCACCCACCACACCACCACCCAACTCTTCGAACCTCCCCCAGTCATCCACCCTCTCCATCTATTCCTGCCGATCACCCCCGCTGTCCCCTCCCCGCCGTTTCTCTGGAAAACATCTCACTCGTAGGGATATATACATGTATGCTTGTGGTGGGGTGTGGGGTCGGAATGAACGAGCCGCCAGCGAGCGCACTCGCTCGTATGCTCCTTGGTCATCGGTCGGTTCGGGAAGCCCACCGGGAGAATGACGAATAGGGAGGCACCTCGCTCGTGGGGGTGGAAAACGCGTCACTAGGCCCTAATCCGCTCCCGATTCCCCAGCACGGGTCACCTGAAATATTGGAGCAGGCCACTCAGAGTATGCTTGGGTGACGGGATGGTCAATGGTTTCTTCCGTTACGGAATAAACCCGCTGAGCGTAATGTCCCGCGCACCGCTCGTTTAGGAAGAGCGCGGCCTGTTTTCTCAGAGATTGGCTGGCATGCCTCGCCGAGTATATGGGCAGAATGCCATCGTAGATAGCAATTAAAAGCCAATCAATTCGCCGGAGCAGGATACAGTAGTGCTCCCATTTATATTTTATAAATTTAAAAAATCATTTTTGGCTCCTTGTCGTAGCAATTAAAATGTTCCCTTTCCAAAAAGGGATATTTTTTGGGGAATTCTCTCAACCTTACCTGGCTCATCTTGTCAGGCATGCCTTTTTCTCCTAAGGTTGTATCGTCGATGATTACGAATGAGGCTTAAATGTGTTCTTTGAAATATGAATTGGTTATTGAATACATTTTTAGCTATAACCTTACTTAAATCTAAAAAACTCTCTTGTGAAATTTGTATGTTGTGCCTCAAAATAACACAGCGTAGGGTTGAGGAATAGCCATTAAACTTTGAATAAAGCGTGATTAAGGGAGAGGAAATTTGGGAAGAGAAAATAGGAAGCTGATGACTGGGCTGAAATCGCATTAAGTATTTAAGTCAAAGCTGAGTTATTAGGCAAATTAAGATATGTATATTTAACGGCAGAATTGAAATGGATTGAAAGTTGGATACGACTTCAAATACTATATGAAATTTGGAGAGCAAATTGCACCGTTTAGAGGTAATCTTACTTGAAGACGAGTGGATTTGAATGCCATCTCAATTCCCATTATTCCTCTCAGTAACGTTATCTAGTTCACTTCGGGTTATTAAAAATTTTTGTTGGTATTTTGTCTGTGACTAACAATTAGTTGGCTTGGAATTAGAACTTAGGTTCAAGGATAAGAATGAAGAAATACGACCCCAAAACTTGTAAGTTTCCGTGAGGGAAATACATTTTTTCCATACTCATGCATATATTTCCCTTTATCTAGCTACCACACACCATTAAACATTATTAAAATGAGTATTACTTGAAATTTTCATGCTGACGTGTGAGATAATATTGTAAGGACTTTCGTGTGTCGCTCATGGGTTGTCGCTTCTTGCTACTTGTAAATGTAATAAACCGAAGTCCTTCCAGAAATACTCAATACATTTAAGTTGCAAGTCGGAACAAAATTAAAAATTCAAAGTTATTAGGTTAAAATGTAGGTGCATGTGTATGTTTGTTGGTAGTTTGTGGGTTTGCATATGTGTGGGGTGAAAAGGCTCTGCGTGAATGTTTACCATGTTTGGTTTGTGGACTCTAATTTTCTGGCTTCTGCAAGTGGTTTTTTTATTTCTAAATTACGGTTGGTGCCCTAACATTCCCCGCCACACGCCCTTGCACCGACTTACGGGATATTGAGTAAATGTATATGTAAATGTTGAATAAATTTAGACTCAAAAAATAACCAGGAGGGGGTTGTTGTTTCGTTTGAGCGTAAAATCTTGGATTGAGACGGAGAAAAGCGACCCACATTCCAGATTAAGGGTGGCGACCATTTCGTGATACCTTTCTCCACGAGCATATATGGGTTAACTTGGAGTTTAACATTTAGATATACGTAGATAACCGCTTGACTAGAATCGATAATGAGAACTACCCGGTTTACCAATGAAGAGTTTTGATCAGGGAATTGTTTGTGATTAATGAGGGCGGCCGATCCACCCCTCGTCCGTGACTGATGAAAATTAATGGCAGGCTAGAGGAACCCTTGTGGGAGGGCGGCGTTGGGGACGCGCACGCCAGTGTCATGTCTGTCGTCTCTGTATCCCATCCTCTCGGGTCCACATTCCAGCACCAACATCCTTTCCCCCTGCCTCAACCCGTCAAACCCTACCCCGCCCGTATCCTCCTCCTCCGCCTTCATCCCCGCCCTCTTTCTCCCTCCCAACACCCCCGCGCAAAACTACCTGCCCCAGTCCACGTGGCTCTGGGTCACGTATTTCACTTCATTTTCACTCGGGTGAGCTTCGCTCCCGAGGAGAAACCGCCCCAGCCGCCCCTCGCGCCGACCGCCCACGCGACCCACGCCCTCCCCCACCTTGCAAAAAATTCCCCGCCCCCCGTCCAACACGGACGCTTTCCATACATATAAGACGTATAAGGGAGCTGTTCTCTCCTCTTGGACTCGCTCCTTGGCTTTATTCTGCGCGGCGGCGGTGCCGGCTGACTAACGGTGGAGTGCTCACGAAGAAACGGGGTCCGCCCGGGTACACTTTTGTAAGAAATTTTACCAAAATATTAATTGCTAACGTAAATTATTATTTCAATTATTACGATAATACCGGTCAAAAATAGCCAAAGTTATGTAATATGGGCGTCCAATGTACGTACGTTTACGTTAACTCCGACTACGCTTCCGCACGTGATTTGTTTCTTGCGCCAGTAACTGGGGCGGCAAGGGCTGGGGAAATTTAAGGGATAACTTTCACCCTATTGTCGACACTAATTTTAGTTTTAGTAAGTTGAACGTTTTTCAGGTATCAAGCAGTAAGAGACAAAACGTTTTAGGTGTTGAACTGGATACCGTTTGATTAGTGTATGTTTCTCTTTTACTATTTAGGGTATCAAGTTTAACCCAAGTGGTGAACTCGAATATATCAATCTTCCCCAAATATTTGAGCGTAAAATAACAATTTTGAATCGGATTTAAGTATATGTTTCGAAAAGTAACTTTGTGTTGAGTATGGAGATCACGTAATGCAGGGATAGGGTAAGCAGAATTGTGTGAAAAGGAAATAATTTAGTCTTTAAAATGAAACGCAACATTTTTTTCTGTGAAAAGCGTCCTTGTTGACGGGACAAGGCGACGTCCGTGTTAATGTCCGACAAGAATTCGGGAGAACGAAAACAGAATAACGTTTTCTAAAGGAAACTTGGTGAAATATTAATAACGTGGATTGAACAACGCCGGGATGAAATGCAAACTGTTCAATTCATTTGGAAAACAATGATCTAGAATCCAGTTAAGGATGTGCGGTAATTAAGACCTGTTAATGAATCGTGTACATTTTAGACCCAAGACAGAAGGTTGTCATTCAGATTGGTTTGAACCGATTGTATCCATTGAGTTACGAGTAGTTGCTACATCATAATAACTTGTGTAAAAACGGTTTCCTGCACTCCACCCATTTATTCAGACAGAATTGGAAGTCAAGTGGGATGGGACTCCGACAGTCCTCTTTTTGGATCCGTCCTCGTCGGTCGGGCTTGATGCAAATCGATGTCTTTATTTCACGGAATTTATTCGGCGCGCCATCGGAAAGGGGAGAGGATCGCGGGCCTTTGTTCTCGCCACAGCACCACCACCCCACCTCCCTTCTCTTTGGGCGGGGCGAGCCCCTACCGGAGAGGCGGTTTGCAAATACTTACTTTCGGTCCTCAATGGTTTGGGTACCGCCGATCAGATGTTCATCTGGCAAAGACGTGCCAGAGCACCCGGCGTTGTGTATATGCTCTTCGTAGAGAGAGAACTAGGTTGGCCGTCATCCATAAATCTCTGGTCAGCGTGGCCGCTGCACTTCTTTGCAACACATTCTACCACGTAATTCGGTATGCAGTGAACAGTATTTCATAAAAGGTTTTGATGAAAAATTGAATATGGTGAGCTGACCAGTCAATGCAACAATTTCGGAGTATAAAAACCAGTCGCCTTTACCGAAATTGATTTTTATGCTTTGAAAGTGTTGCATGTAAATGCATATTTTCGAATGAGTCCGTTAAAAGTTACTGTCGGCATGTCCTGCAGTTGCTTGGAATTTGGAGTGAGCTGACCTGTTCAGATGAAGCTTTTCCTATCTATGCAATTCCGCTTAAAAGTTTGGTTACTTTATCATTGTATTTCTGGTCATCATTACTCGGATTTATCTTGTAGAATCATATTATCCATAAAAATGGTGTGCCTATATTTACAACAGAATATTGTAATTACGAATGACTCGTACTAACGCGAAATAATTAACACGGGTAAAGAAAGTAATGCTCTGTGTTAAATTTTCTGTTTCAAATTAAATTATACCTTTTTTATCCATTCTTACAACATGCGGCCATCTGTTTATTCTAATTTTCAGTTTTCAGAAGGGAACAAAACTTTCAGTTTATTCATTCGGTTGCTTCTTTCTCCTTTAGCCATTTTGAGTGACAAAGCCTGCCTATGTTAATTGAGTATGGATCAACGTCCCCGTTATGAATGTGACCATAATTGGATGCCATTTTAATTATGACGATTAATTTGTGTCCTAGTTTGAGGGTGAGTATTTTTATGCATCATTTTTATGGGAAAAGAGATGTGTGCATATACGTATACATTTTGAGCTGTAATTCATTTTTGGAAATAAAAGGATATTTAGCCTACGTACGTTTGATATCCTGATGTTTTCACAAAACTTCCAGCCCAAAATGCCCTTTTATATTGCATAATTATTATTCAGGGGCTATTAGAAATATAGATAACGGTAATAAGTATATTATGAGGGAGTTCCTTTGTAAACTCTAATTCTTCATCTAAATAAATAACAGTAAAGGACGAGAGGTAAGACTTTATGAGTGATCTGAACGAGCGACATATAAATGATTGTGTTGTGTTTTTATTAACGCGTTTAATGGTCGCTCTAAATATTCACTTATTTAATTAAAAATCCTGGTTACACTTAATTATTAATTTTTCTCATGATATACGTATGGTTACCTTAAGGAAAAACATTGTTGCTTACATCATGCTAATTTTGCTACTATATTATTAAGTGTCTCATTGCACGTAATTCTCTTGTCCTGTTTGCCATATTTCTGTGGCATTAATTTGAAATTCTCCTTAGGGTTATTCTTAATGGAAAGTCGTGGGCTGACGCTTGCGAAATCCTTCCTGCTAAGTTAATTCCGCCTTAAGTGGCGTTTTTCCGAAAGTTTTTAGGGCCGACTCATCACCTGCCTTTTATGAGCGCGTTTCATTTCTGGTTGCCCCCGAGTGCTTATTTGTCATCGCTGTCTCGCGAATGCATGGGATAATGGATACAGGGGACGTCTTCGCGATGCCGTCGACTGGTGGAACGAAGGCGTCTTACATCCTACCAGGTCGTTGTTCCCCTCGCGCCCCCAAGTCCACCTTCGTCCCGTTTCCTCGATCCCCTCCACCTCCGTTCAAAGACCTCCCCCCGTTCGATTCGCCCCGCTGCCCTTGTCCTTCGCAATCCTTTCCGCCCTCCTCTCCCCTTTTCTCCTCTAGTCCACGTAAACGCCCAACCAATGGGTCTTCCAAGCCGCAGCATTTTCCGCACGCAATACTTCCGTCCCTCCTCCGTCCTTTCCCGCAGTTCGTGTCCCCTTCCACCTCTCCTCCTCTCATCCCAGCTCAACCTGACGTCCTTCGTTCGGGTGCTATCCGGATTATCCGGAAGTTACTCGAATTGTCAGGGTCGAACCCTCATCCGAACTATGTTTAACCGAGTCCCCTCTCCCCAGTCCCACACTCTCCATGTAAATGGGCAGGGGTGGACACTGGGATCCCAATTGATGTATTCAGTGATTATCCTCCTTGGAAGCGTCATCGATGTCTTTCGTACCCCTGTGACTAATTTATCTCAAGTACCAGTTTAAGTTTCTCAGGTAGATTGTTTTATACAGTAAACCTGTGAATTACCTACATAGATATTTGGTTTCGGGTACAGTATCTGCAAATGGAGTTGGCAAGATCTATTCGATCATGCCCACCCTAATAACACATCTGCATCATATCCTGCAAGTCAGTGATCGTCATAAATATCCCGGGATCCCTCAAAAAGGTGTGGAAACGGCAGAAATACTGAACTGCGGAAGTACAGAGGTAGCTCTCCGATCTCAACGTGTCGGTGCAACTTGCCCTCTATAGAGTATGCTCGGACCACTGGGAGACGCTACTGCGGGAGGAACTCCTTTTGAAAGACGGCAGAGAGGATGTCGGCTCCGTCTGGGATATCTGCAGAAGGCTGCGGGCCCTCCAAACGTCAGATCCAATGATAACCTATGGAAACGAGGTGGCACTATTTCCTTAAGAGAATCTGGAAATGCTAGCTAACTACCTTCCTAGCAGATTTTCGCTCAATCCTAGAAGTAACTCTGTCTCTGCCGAGATAGAAGGGGAAATCAAGGCGTCTGAGGGATCAGAGTACGCAGATCCAGAAGACGTCTCGGAGGTTGCCGAATTCAGCGAAAAGACGTCATAGGGGCAATACTCCACCTCCACACGAGGAAGACCCCCGGAAGTGAAAACATTGGGAATGTTGTCATCCGGGAGCTTCCAAGGGCGGCGGTAGCGTACCTGACAACTATATGCAATGGTTGTGTCAGGATATTCCACTTCTCAACCACTTGGATGAGAGGTAGGCATCGTTTCAATGTCGAAGTCAAAGAAATTGGAGGTGGATCTCGGAGAATTCCGACCTTCCGATGGCGTTTTATGGTCAATTCGCAAAAGACAATATTCGTCTTCGTCTTCCACCTGGGAAGAGGTGGGCCGCTAGGAGCCTAACCTACCGGTGAACGGAGTCGTATTCCCGTGGGAATCTGAAGTTCTCTACCTCGGAGTGCTGATGGACGGGAAACTCCTTTGGAATTTCCAAGTCCTTCGGGTTCTCGCATAGGTATATGCGGCGCTTGGTCGGCTCCGGCCGATTATTCGCCCGGCAGTCCTGAGTATGGACACGAAGCGTAGACTGTACCTAGCGTGCGTGCAGCAAGTCATCAAGTAACGGTATGGTCAGGAGTGTAGCGAGCGCAGCAAATGCAGGGAGTTTCCCTCGTATCCAAGAGGCACAGAATTCTGCACTTCGTACCATCTTAGCACGCGGTCGTTATGCCCGCCTTTCTCAAATGCACGAAGTCAGGAAGTTGGAACCTCTTGACACTTCTGCCCCGCATCTCGGGCATATTTTTTAAGATAGCGGCAGAGGCGGCTCTTATACGTCGGATCGTAGGTATCCAGGTCTGGCCATGGGACCGCTACAAGCACCCCATTGCCAGCCAGAACACCGAAGGAACCTTTCGGTGAAGAAGAGGACAAGGTTGTTCTGTGCGGAAAGAAATTTGAATGCCCGACAACGTGGAAGAATTCTCATCGCCTTAGTAGCCTTGGCCGCTGGAAAGACGCAGCACATGCCCAACACAGACCCTTTGCAGACGGCACGCGAGTCCCGGAAAAGGTGTGTGGCAGGGGGGAAATCTCCGCAGGGTTACATGCCAGTGGTGTTAGTACACATTCCATTACTGAAATTTGTGTATTTTTTTAATTATTCCACTATCAGAGAATTATTATTTTCGTATTTTGTTTCCATTTATAGTGTTCATGATATGTGCGAGGCGATAAGGTTATCCTTATACCGGTCGGTGAACCAGTAAAATTTCATCTAACCTCTTGTTGTTTGCCTGGATATCAGTGTAATTGGGCGTAAGAATTATTTGACCTGTGTTTTCGATGTGGTCAAATGATTTCTAATTGTTTAATATCTTAAAAGGGGCGTAAAATCCGCTGTTTTCCAGTAGCTCACAGCCTAGGTATTCAAAAATATGTGATGCTTTCGTTTTATTTATGACATGGAACGCTCAAATTTTCTCAGTCTAGAGACATTTTGAAACTTGAGACAGAGAATCCGATTTTTCGATTAGAGTTAAAGATGATAAGATTTACTTACACGAATTGGTAACGACACAAAATTCTTGTATGTGAATGAAAGTTACAGTTTCATGTTTGATGTGGTGGATCCGTTACAAAACGTCTTTTATATGAACATTCCTCCAACATTTTTTGATGAAGAAGATATGTTTCTTAAAAGCACCTCCGCCAACATTCCTCATGGACATTTTCTATGATGAACTGTGTGAATGATCGTTTCTGTAATATTTTCTTAATTCAAGGTTGACACACACACGCTTATTTAGATATAAACTTAAGAATATGTGTATGTGATGGTGAGACAAGTCATCTTGATAGCTAGTTACTGGTATTATTATATGTGCAAGGGGATGCATATAGCGTGCGAATTTTGTACACCATTATTTCCTAGGAAGATCTGGTTCAAGAAAAATCACGCAGGTTATATAATTTTGGGGGTGACCAAAGGTGATGGCCTACATCGAACCCATGTCTTAGGGTCAGGAAACGAACACTTTGCTCGCTGCACTGCCATAGCCGCTATTACGAATTGAAATGAGAAGAGGGTTGGCTGTAATTGTCTCCGATACACAAGAGCCATATTATGTGGCGATGTGTACCGCATTCTTTTTTTGGAAAGTGTAATTTAATGAAAACTTGGCATCATAGTGAGACCACTCGGACTAATAGTCCCTTCTCCATTGCGGCAGTCTCTTCAGACAAAAGCCCCCATTCTCTTCCGACAATCCTTAAAGTCTCACCACCGCACGCTCACTCCTACAATGTTTTATGCGTCACGGCGGCGACGCCCAGGGCGCCTTCCTCATCACATTTGGCGTGGTTTCGGTTTCGGGGAAGGGGTCTTCTTACGGGGCACTCTGGTTCCGGCGAGAATGGGGAGGCCTATCCGGGGCTGGTGGCTTGATCTCGGTTTCCGGGGTGGTGTTTTTCCCTCAAAGGGGGATGGGGGTCCGTTTTCTGGAGAAGCGGAAATGGCTCCGAAAAACCAGGGAAGGAAAGGGGAAAAAATAGCATTTAGTCTTTCATTTGGCCCGGCATATCAAAGGAGGCAATTAATGCATTCCCCCTGTTGAGGTCACATTAGGTTGTCGCGGGGCTTCTCTCTTATTGTCCCCAACGTTCCTCATTTCATTTTTAATTTGTATTAAACTAATTAGGGGTTCCGAATACTTGTGGCTTTCTGAGGGGGTGGAACAGCAAGGGCTACCTGGAAGTTTCTTATTTTCCTTTTTTTCCCACTAAAATGCGGGAGTATTGATGTCCCTTCCATTTACTGCGAAGAAGTTATCACCTCTGTATCCGCCAGCATATCATATTTCCTGCAATTTTATTTTTTTCGTTTACTCTGCGCCCCAGAAACGAGTTGTATTGTAGATTATAATGGTGAAAAATTGCAAGGGATATGTTCATAATGGGCACAGAATTGTAATTAGTTGTAAGATCACCCCCTTTTTGTGATACCGCATCAGTTTTGGGTGAGAAACATATACGATGAGTGCCTTCCAATCTGTTTCGTCAGATCAGCCAATCGCCAATGGTCAGTCAGTAAGATGATTGATATATTACCAATATTTTTGAAAAATAGGGCCTTATACTGTACATAGTAGTTTGCAGTGGCTATTATATGTTGGATAAACCGATACGCTTACGGCACAGCTTTTGCATTCCTATGCCATATTCATGAATCACGTTTTAATTAGGTATTTATAAGTATGCGAGACGGTGCTAAGTTCTTGCGTACAAGTCAGTATATCTAGGGGTTGTTATCCACTACTATATTAGAAGAAATATTAACCAATTTGAGGCATTATCGAATCATGAGACTTTTTACCTTTCAGCCCAACCAGCCAAACTGCCCCGTGTTTCACTGATTTAACGCCGAAGTCATGAGTTAAATCCCACTTGTTCTAGACTTAGCAGGACAGACCATTGAAGTGACGAGAACTTTCCTCTTGCAAGATTAAATACGGGATTTAGGGCATTAGTAATACCATCAAGTTTGAGTCACCAGGCTTCGAGTCACGGACGTAGCATTCCGTGGAATAGTTGATCTCCAAAGTGTAACGCGACTGATGTGAAATATAGGAACTACTACCCGGAGATTAATGATTCGCGCTCTCTCTACCACTTAGGTTATTTATAGCCCTGTCGCGTAGTAAAGATCTGTTATATTACCCTATAATATCTCCACTGTAACAATCAGTGAATTTTTATTAGCTAAATAATCTTTCATTCCGCGGAGTTGGTAATTGTATCTCTTCATTTTTCCTCAACACACACTAATTGTTTTTCTCGGTGATGGGTTTTTCTTTCTTATTTCCCCATTAATTTGGTATGCTTAATCACCTTATGCTTATCACCTCTGTTTAGTTTTTGGTATCTTCCCATTCATTGCATTCCCAATAAAAGCATTATGTCTCAATTTGTGCTCGGGAAATCTAGTATTTTCTTTCTGCCCACTTTTTCTTTGCATGGACATTTCCTCTTCAAATCTCATTCACACTTCCTCCCCTCTCTTTAAGGGATCTCATTGTTGGTTGCAATATCTCTAAGATACACTTTTTAATTGATTAGATAATTCGACTTTTTTAGGATAAACGTCTCCAGTGTTGGGAACATACTCATACTACCCTGTCGTAACCAAGGAGGTTTAGGAAAGGCAGGAAATGAGAATCAAAATTGGGTCCATATATCCATGTTTCACTGAAATAGGGGACGAGAACACAGAGTTGAATGCTCTTTTTTATCGATAATATTTTTATATTTTTGTTTTGATAAGGATTTCAAGGAATCCTCCAACCAGTTCCTCCACGAGGTATTATACGACTACACAAAGTAAGGCACTGTGTTATTAATGAGGAGTAACTAAATGGATTTGCCTTTTTTTGTCTAATCATCAACAAAAAAGAATATTTGATGGGTTCCCTGTGCCGAAGATATGTAATTTCGGGGGGGGCTTAGGGAAATGTTATAGAATAAGGGTCCCTACCTTTATTGATATACATTAATGCCATAAGTTTCAATATGAGAGCAACCCGTGTTTATTTGTAGATAACACTGTAATTTACGGATAAATAAGGACACTGGCAGATAGTGAGTTCTTCTCGGTCAATTTAGACAAAACATCGGATTGGTGTAAACAATGACGGATAGAAAGTATTATACATAAACATGCGGCGCTGAAGTTTTGGAATGAAAGCAGAGAGGAACCAGATAAATTATTAAATAAATGTTATGGAAATAAGCAAATCGGATCCGAAATATACACTAGAACATGTGCTTATTTGGCACCAATTGGCGCTCAAGGGTTTATTTATAAAACGGTCAGATTCACATGTACACAATATCCCGCAAGCCGCCGCAAGAGCTTTTAGCGGGGGGATATTAGGTCCCCAAATTCAAACTAGAATAAAACTACATGCAAAACCAAATCATGTTACCTCTACAAAAATATTAGTCTAATCATACACTCGACCAATCTCATTCACACGAAAGACAGTACTTATATGTAACTATATTTAATAACAGAATATGTTATTGAAATTCATTTTGTAGATCTGCTAAAAAGCTGGGGCTATTAAATAGAAAGAATGACATACAAAGAGAAGCTTGCGAGATATCGACAAATATATACACTACTAATTCTAATTACCTCCTAAGTGATTGCTGTCATGTCTAATATAATTTCTAATGGTCCGAGGAAAAAACGATATTTTAAATCTTTCTGTTCTATAACAAATCTCCCTGATTTTACGTTGGTGATCTAAATTACCGTAGTAAGTACCTGAAGTATGTCCTCTAAAGACTGTAGTCCTAAAGATCCTCTGGTGGGTAAACTGCCAAAAATTTAACCTGTGTTTAATCCTACGGTCAACTAGTGGCTCGTATCCTAATTTATTTTATGAACAAGGTAGCAGTGTCGTGACACTGCTACCTTGTTTATAAAAATTTTTCGCAAACCTAGCAGCTCTTCGTTGCACTCTATCTAGTTCCAAAATTAAGCCTACTTAATGAGGATCCCATACATTAGCAGCATAGTTAAGGTGATGCCTAACTAACGTGAAATAAAAAAAACCTTGACTCTTTCATTACAATGCCCAAGCATTCTTTTTATAAATCGTAAAATTATATTATCTATTACGCAAATTTCACGAATGTGTTTTCCCCAGGACATATCCGTAGTTATCGTTAGACCCAAGTATTTAACCGATTCCATGTGTGTAATATTAATTCCCTGTATAATGTGTTTTCTGGTGAAGTACTTTTTCTCCAAAAATTTATCGAAACACATTTGTTCAAACTTAATTTGAGCTCCCATGTCGCGCACCACTTTTGAATTGGATTTAGGTCGTTAGCCAATGATACTTGATAATGATATCTTCATGACTGGAAATTTCCGTACATAGGAGTATCACGGTACCGTCAGCAAAGAGACGAAGTTTACTGGAAACTTGAAATGAATGTATAATAGAAACAATGGCGGACCAATAATGTTTCCTTATAGGATGCCCAATATTACGCTTCCCCTATATCTACATTGATTAAAAATGTTAAAATTAAAAGGTAAGGAAAAATATTGTTTCTCATTTATTATATTTGCGTCAAATATTCCGCAAATATTAGTAATTAATTCCAAAACATTTTTATTAAGCAGACAAATAAATAAGGAGAACAGATGTCCAGATCATGACAATACAGTTTTTCGTAAATACCACCAAAATGAGGTTTTTTCAAATATAATCAGGAAGGAGCCTCTGGAAAACCAAAGAATAAACCCTTGAGGGAATGAGTAGTTTTCACAAGTGCGATTTAGCTAAAGACATTTGTAAATTCAGCCTGTGTCCGAGTAAATCGGTGGATTCTACAATACAAGTGGACAATATACGGGTTACGTGATGCTGAACGCACAAATTCGAGGACTCACTTTTTCTTGTCCTAGGCGTTAGGTGAAAAATAATGCATAATTGCCGCATGCCTATCTTTTACATGCTCTTCTTTTTATTTTCAGGATCTTTGACCTAACAGCTGTTGCCATATGCCTTTTTGGCGGCCAGTAGGGCATTGTGTGACGTAGGAGACGTTCTCGTAGACGTAGTCACTTCGTGAAATGTGCATGAATATTATTAAAAATTTAGCTCAACGGCAGCTATATCATGCTTGGAGACAGTTTTAGCACAGGGCGTCACAATGTATCTTTCTAAGTGTCCCGTTCTTTCTCGAAGTTAGCCCAGAAATTTTCAAGGAGCTGCATGTGGCCGTTAAGCCAAACCTCTTCTATCGTAAAGTTGAAGAAAACCATTCCTCAGTGTATTCTCCTAGATACGTATGGGTACACTCGAGAGATTTGGAACCCCAAACAGCTTTTAAAAATATGCAAATGGATAAAAATGGGAACATAGCAGACTGTTAAATTATATCTGTGAATTATAAGGGAGCGGTTATTATTTCTACCGAATTTTAACGACCCTCTTAAGGAGCTCCGCAATGTTTTTTTCATGAAAACTACTCTCGAGACAGGAGCTTTTGAGATTCTCATATATTTTTTTATTTTCCCTTTAATGCAATTTACACCCTTTGAAGGTCAAAGCAGCGACGTTTTGTCTTTCCCTTTCCTATTCCCGTCTTCTTTGTTAGCTAGCGTTGCATACAAAGTTGGAAAGCATTGCGTTGGGCTCGCCTTCCCCTCTTACCCTGCGCACGTAATACACTCCCGACATCCTTTTCAAGAGAATTTCTTGCTACCAGTGAACACTGAAATATTTTCGACACTAAGAAATGTGCTTTTGCCGGGGAAACTTGAGGTTCCACTCGGCTTTAATCGTTTTTGCTTTATTCCTCTTTTTTGTTCTTTAAATACATTTTACGTCTCCGCATCCCTTGTAGACACCCTTAATGGATTTTAAATGTTAACCGTTGAAAACTTAGGGGGTTGAAATTTGTTCTTTCTAATGAATTTAATATTAGTTACACAAAGAGAAAATGGGGATGCATTACTTTCATCACAGAAAAGATCTGTTAATTTATCCAGGTATTCCTCAGTTGATAGTTAGCGTGACTTTTTATCTTGTGCGAAAAATCATAAAATGAACATAAAAATAGGCACTATGGTATTTTATATAATAATCGTCAAGTGATATTGAGAAAATTTCTTTCAAATAATAATAATATGTGAGTCCCTCCTGATTTTGCTATGACCAATAATTGGTGTGAAAATAAGGTCAATGTATCACTGTAATGTATTAACACACACAATTGGCTTCGATGAGCATATTCGGGTAGGAATTAAGATTTGACCATACGATTACAAATATCTGTGGTAATATATGAGTATATACTGGTGCTCTTCGTTTCACATTTTTTGTGCAATAATGAAACCTTTGATTTATATTGATATAATAACTTATAATGCATTTTTTTCTTTATTACCAGTCTTGCGTTGTACAATATTCTTTTTAGGATAATGCTAACAGTAAATATTAAACTAATAACATTATTATGCCAAAAGATAATAATTTTATAATTAGAGGCTAAGCAAAATATCGTTAAATTGAGTTGCAATTCTTAGTAATATTGAAATTATTCTGAAAAAGAGCAAATTTTGCAAAAGCATATACTCGTACATTTTTACTGTGGTGATAGAAGCTATTAAAGTAAAATAATTAAAGTAAATATTTTTTCGGAATCACCTGGCTTTTTTGCCGATGAAAATATTTCTTTCATCTACATCTACATAAATACCGTGCGAGCCACCAAAAAGGTGTGTGGCAGGGGGTGTAGCACCATGAGGGAAGGGTAGGGGTTGAGGGGGTTGGGGGGTAGGTGAGGAAAGGTGGGGGGAACCTCTAAGAAAAAAAAATATACATATATATGTATATATATACACATATATACACATACATATATATACATACATGCATACATACATACACACATGTATACACATCCTTGCGAAGTCCCTAACATGTACGTTAATACTTATTGCAATGAAATAAGTCCTGGGTAATTTCGGCTACAAGCATTCTGGTCCCTTATCGTTCTTGGAAAAAATGACATTTTAAACCTGTCAGTCTTGCAGTCTATCTCTCTAGTCTTATATTCGTGATCCCTTCGACCGTAATACGTTGGGGTTCGTATTATATCCTTGATGTCATCGGAAAAGGGCCCATCTTTAAATGTTTTTAATAAGTTTAATCTATATTGGAAACGCCGCTGCGTAAGAGAATCCCAACCTAAATTGTCTAGCAAAGTGGATACGCTGCTGAGTTGGTCATAAAAATGTTTGACAAATCTAGCCCCCCTCCGCTGAACTCGATCTAATTCCGAAACCAAATTTATATTTTGAGGATCCCATGTACTGGCAGCATACTCTAGGTGGGGCCTGACCAAGGCAAGGAAACATCGCTCCTTCACTTCTTCATCGCATTTACCTAGCACTCTTTTCACAAATCCCAATTTTTTATTAGCACGACCGCATATTTCTCGTATGTGTTTTCCCCAGGACAGATCGTGAATAATTGTTACACCCAAGTATTTAAAGGAATCTACCCTCGCGATATTGGTTTGTTTCACTTTGTAACTATAAGGGAGGGAATTACTCTTTTCCCAAAAATGTATTACTACGCATTTTTTAAAATTCAATTTCAAATGCCATGTATCGCACCAATTTTGAATTGCATCTAGGTCGTTGGCTAACACGACTCTGTCTTCGTGACTTCGGATGTCCCCATAAATTACTGCATCATCAGCGAAAAGACGGAGCTTGCTACTAACTACGGTACTGAGGTCGTTTATGTAAATAAGGAAAAGGAGGGGACCTATGACACTTCCTTGTGGTACACCCGACGTGACCTTGACAGTGTCGGATGATACACCGTCCAGGACGACTCTTTGGACACGATCACTTAAAAATTGTTTAATCCAGTTAATAATACTTTCGTGTATTCCATAGGTTTCCAATTTCGCTAGTAATTTGCAATGAGGGACTTTATCGAAAGCTTTCTTAAAATCTAGGAATATCGCATCAACTGGAATATTACTTTCACCGGAGTTCAATACATCATGTACAAAAAGTGCGAGTTGAGTTTCGCAGGATCTACCCTTACGGAAGCCGTGTTGGTTATTAATTAATAAATCCTGGCTATCGAGGTGCCTCATCATGGAACTAACAATGATGTGTTCAAGAATCTTACAGCAAATGGAAGTGAGCGATATTGGCCTATAATTACTGGGGTCCTCCCTGTCTCCGTTTTTAAATATGGGTGTTACCGAAGCTACCTTCCAGCCGTTTGGCACGCTTTCTTCTGCTAATGATTTCTTAAATATTATATGGGGCAATTTCAGCCGACAGTTCTTTATACACGCGCGCCGGTATCTCATCAGGTCCCGGAGATTTGTTGGGGTATATGTTTTTAAGGAGTAATTCTATTCCGCGGGTGGAAATATTGATTGCTTCCATTGAATGCTGAAATATTTTCGGAAGGTTCTCGGGTGTATTTTGTGAGGATATGTTGAAAACACTCTGGAAGAATGAGTTTAATATGTTGGCTTTATTTAAACTACTCGTTACTTTATCCCCATTTTCGGTATTCAATGAGTTTACGGTGGACTTTTTTCCCTGCACTTCCCTGACGTAGGACCAAAACATCTTTGGGTTATCGTTCAAATGTTCGCCTAATTTTTTCCTTTTGAATTCCGCTAGCGTCTTCCGGAAGGCCTTCTTGGCAGTGGACCTAGATGCTTTGTAGTTCTGTATGGTTTCGTTGATTTTATCAGGGAAGGAATCTTTAACTGCGTTTTTCATTCTGGCATGGCACACCCTTTGCCGCCTAAGAGATTTCCGTACTTCTGAGTTGTACCATCGGGGTTCCTAATTTTCTTTTATATATTTACTAGGTATGAACCTCTGTATTGCTGAACGTGTTATCCTAAGAAAATTATTCCAAATATCCTCGACACTACTAGTTTTGCTTAATTCGTCAAATATAAAAAAAGAACTTTTTAATTCACATTTTAAGCCATCATAGTCCGCTTTATTGAACAAATACACCTTTCTCTTAGGTTTGTTAACTTTATCTACACTTTTAAACTATCCATGAATATTATAATTAGCCAATTCTTTGACAATAATTGCGCAGTTATAAAATTTATGCCTTAGATACTTCCTCCAAATGGTATACAACTCTATTTAAAAAAATGGATAAAGAAATTCAGTACGTTTAATTTGACTACCTCGTGGAAAATTTCATATTCAAATGTCTTCATTTGTTGGATTCGATACAAAGGAGCCCGTTAAACAAAATTTAAAAATGAAATTCGCGTTTCGAATTGCCAATACACATACCACAGAAGTCGGCTTCGGCGCTAAGAAGAACTGGACGTTCCCATGCTTCGTAATCTACGGTCCCGGCGTGGTTCAATTCGCGCCCTGTCCCCGCCCATCTCGCACTCTTAGGCTCGTAAACCTTTCGTCCATAGTCTTTTCACGAACCGGCGCCGCAAACTCCGCTCCGCCCTACACCTGTCTCCCTTACCTTTGCCGCCTTGTTTTACTCCCATTCGCGCGCCTCACACCGCATTACTCAGCTTACCGGCGACCCGATCTCCTCCCCATTCCCGTAAGCGGCAACACCAGTCTAAATGACCCTTCCCATACCATAATACGTCCCCGTGTTTTTAAGTTTGAGAGTGCGTGAAACTATGCCAAAGCAATGATGGGCCACGTGTACCCAGAACCGTCTGCAATGTAATATCTTAGTGGATTTTGTGAATCATTATTGCATATTTTTTCTGTCATACATATTGGATTAGACGAGATCAATTCAGTGTGGTTAAGGCGGTGTCAGAGTTAAAATTGATTCATAAGATTGCAATTTCATTGATTCCATTTTAAGCTGAAGTTCAGAGGAGACAATGTACCGAAATTGGAACAAATGAATGGGCAATTTAACATGCGTTATTTTATGTGTACTGTTAAAATTTGATTAAAACGCCACAGCCTTATTGATCCTTTCTCTTTCCGTAACATTCAAAAATATTCAAAACAGGTTATGAGCTTTCATCTAATGAAATTAACTATCCTTTCACTTTCCGTAACACGTCACTCCTTTAATTACTTTGGCATCAAACAAGTTATGGGGTGTTGTATTATGTTTCAAAAGACCTCATTTGCCGATAATATGGTACAAAAATAAACGTAGTGGACGTCTTTCGATTCTCCTATTAATATAATAAGCTTCCCTAAAAGACAAAGAGAACTTATAATGGAAATTTATCTTTAATAAATTTCGAAATACTGCCTTTTAACAGGATATATATTTTCAGGCATCATTCAACTCTTTATTCATGGAATCATATTTGTGAGCATTTGTGTAACATCTTCGTAGTTAATAAAAAGAGACGTTTCACGCGTGATATGGTGGAATATCATGATCAATTAAAATTATTTAGTGGAAAATTGCCAATTTTAACTAATCTTCGTAGTTGTTAACGTGGTAACTCTACCAAGGCCAACGCCTCAGGATTCTCATGTTTTCGCCGAAAAATAATATGTTATTTCGCTTTTTTAAGAATGACAAACGCTTGATTCGGTGTCATACCTTCTATGATAACCAATTACCTTGCTTCATCCACAGTACCTATTTAAATGTTGGTGATTTGGCTGCTATCGTAAAAAACCCACTTTTTCCAAATTAGAACTATCTCATACGCATTAAAGATGTTTATTCCGAGGAGAGAATGATAGGGGCAGGGCTCAAAATTGTGATACCAAAACGCTTGGGTATATCTGCGATGGTACCACAGCTGCATCGGCATCCTAGGGTTCATTGCGTAGGGACGCCGCCGAGTAGCAGATCCTAAATAATGCAATGTTATGTGATTATAAAGTACTAGATAAAATTAATAACAAGTTATACAAAGTGCAACTCTCAATCCTGTAGGGATGCTGCATAATGTGTTTGTTGTTAATTCAATTTACGAGTGGAAAAAAAGAGAATTTAAAATGTCTAAATGGGCAGATTACTTTCCCTTTTTCTCTCCGGTTGACCTATTTTACCGGCGTACATATAGTGAGTTTTAAATAATTGTAATGTGAAGCATCCATGGTGATTCCGGGAATTACCGCCGCGTAGGGTTGTTGATGGACAACTGTTTCGCCCCCAATCCTGGAGGCGTCTTAAGGTCGAAGTGCGAAGACGCCTCCAGGACTGGGGGTGAAACAGTTGCCCATCAACACACGTAACGTTAATTCCCACAAGCAGCATGAATCCTTCATCAGATAAACGTCGCGGAAGCCTAAGGAATAATTGTAATGTATTGGATTTACGCTATATAACACTTTACCTATCTCGATGAACAGTGACTTTTAATGCGATTTAAACGGGTGAGACTTGCTGGAAGCTTTCGGGCGATGAATATTAATTTATATCGGTTCTTGCTCTTTTTGAGACAGCATATGCACCCTTCCTAGTCTCTATGACAGCACCGTCACATTTTCTTTTCGTAGAAAAATAAAATACGCACTTTCTAAATTTTTTATCGAAACATGGCTAGGTGACTACTACCTGTCATTGTAATCCGGCTAACTACTGTGCACTATGATGTTCTCCTTAGGTGGGCGTGGAGATGGTTTGTACATTAATCTACATTGCGGAGACATGTTCGTTAGCATTATTCTGGGAAAATCACCGTTTCCTTGGGGTGAAGAGTCAATGGAACAAGTTTTCATCTTGCGAATTGTCCCTTTTCTCCACCCACCTCTTCACTTCCCCTCCCCCTCCCGCGGTCCCCGGATCCCCGCGCCTCGTTCATTTAGCCACCCCTCTCGTCTCTCTCCACTCGAACTTCCCTACCCGACACACCCATCCGAAATTCAACCTTCCCCCACCGCCTCGTCGCCACCTACCTCGCTCCCTTCACTTGCTCTCCCTCCCTCCCTCTCGGCTCGGTTTGACTCCTCCCTCCGTCGCATTAATCTTCTATTAATTTTTGGCCCCTCTTAATCCCCTCTCTAACCCCTTCTCTTTCCCTCTACTCTCGGCCCATTTACTCTCGTTGCCTCTCCCCATGTTCATTATTTAGCGCAACCTTTATCGCCGCCTCTGCTCCCTCTTCCTCTCGTCCCTTTCGGAGTTTCTGTACCACTACTCTTTCATCATTCCCAAAGCACTCACATCGGATGCTATGTACGTAAATGTATGTACTTGTATATGTGTATACATACATTAATATACTGTAATAAGTTATAATATATTTATTTATTTTTTGTTACGTATTTCATCACATTTCCTCCTCTCATTAACTTATTGCCAGCATTCCTCTCTCAACTGAAAATTTTTGAACCTCGACGACGAAAGTAGGACTCTTACCAGGATCAATATGTTCTCTCCAAATTAAAATGTCATTCCTCTTTGCTAAATATTTTAAATTACAAACTTTAATGGGTAGTGTTGTTCAGTGTCAAATAACTTTCATTTTCCATATTACTTCCATCAGAAGCGGGTGAATTAAACATTCTTATTTTTTAGAGAATTGGAGAGTAATTTATTTTCTATATTCAAGGGTAATATCTCCTTGGTGATTTCCCGGTTATGGATTTATTTTTTTTATCGTATTCGACTCTAAAACGATTTGAAGACAACATTTTTTATTTCAAAAGAGTACAATTTGACCAACTAAGACTTAGATTTTCTCCTTTCGGTTTTCTATCAATTTATGCTTCTATCATGAAAGCATGCGAAGGACCTCGCATTTTTGTGTCTTTTTTGGGAAAAGGTTAAATAATCTCCAATAATCCTCCAAAATGTTTACCTATGTTTTAATTCCCTTTAAAGTTCCTGTTACTTTGAATGGAGTTTTCTTACGGAAACATTTCTTACTCCTTTATTTATTTTCTTTCTTAGTATCACAGTGCTTTCAATGTGAAGCCTTTTATATCCACCGAAAATTAATATACGGCATAGCACTCCTTTACCCAGCTTCAATTTTCTAGCCATGTGCTCTCGTGAAAGCTCCACAATCCCCATATTTCCTCCCTCCCCCTCGTTTTCTCTCTTCGGGCTCCTCAGACGACTTAGTCGGTGAGAAAGCGAGTGATCAAGTGTGCGTGACATGTTAACCAGAGCAAAAACAATTCCCCCACACACTCATGCAAGCTGGAAGCAATTGATTAATACGGCGGAGCCTCCCTTTTCGCCGCCTACCAAAATCATGGACGGAGACCCCTTAGGTTGGTGTTCTCGGGAATTTTGAAATTCACACAACGGAGAGACTACTTGCGATGGGGTGTGATGGGGTGGCGAAATGGGTGAGGTGGGGTACCGACCCCGGGCGAAGTGGTGGGAAGCTCACGGAAGGCCTAAAACGCGAATCCTACCGACGCAAACGCGGGAGCGATCGTTCGTTCGGTTGTCCCAAGCGAGGGTAAATGTTTTTTCTGGCGACGGGACCAAAAACAAGCTGAAATTGAGAGAAATAAATTCTCTGTGGACTCCAGAGTCACTAAGCGCAACCTCTCCTTCCGAAAACAGTGTTACGCCCTGGGCAGGCACATGGTGATCTCATGTTCCTCGGACCAGCGTCGTGTTTAAGTTGCAGATTGTCCAGATCAAAACCTCGCCAATGATTCCCTTATTCGCGAAAAATTTAAATCCCAGCCATTATTTTCACAAGACTGTGTGTCTTACAAAAAAGAAATGAATGAATAATCAAGATTTAGTCCGAGCCTAGCTTTATTCTCATTCTAAATCCTCACTACTAACAGATTGGGAGTTCCTCCTGATTCACACATAAAGTTCTCATTGCACAATCTTTGTTTGGGTGGATAGCAGGTATCTAGAAATTTTCTGACGAAATCCTTCCTACTTTGGTTTTTTTACTATCATGCATGCGCTCTACTGACTTGGTTATTTACCTAGGGTTTTGTGCGAATTCTTCATGCATGCCATACTTATCCAGGTAGGTGTGCTGGCTCTGCTAAAGCGGACACTGACGTCTACTCCCACTCTCCGACCGCCCGCATTTCTACCTTCGCAGAGGAAACCCTTCTTCTAAGGGATCGGAATAAATTTCGGGCCCATAATCGATATGCCTCTCCCTTGACGTTGAGATGGGCCCATGCGTTTTTCTGTCCTGTCAGATTAAATTTTTCCGGAGGTAACTTTCTCATTCGCACACCAACTGTACTTTTCGCCGCGCTGCTGGTAAGAAAATATTTTCCTTTCGTTAGCTGCCTTCGGACTACTCGGTCTCTAATGCTTGATAATTAATTTCTATCTAGCTGTAACATTTTGTGAGAATGAAATTACTCCTTCATTTCCGCCTCCATTTATTACTTGACGGAAAAAGCTTGTGCATATTTAAAGATGAAACTGCATAGTTGATTGATGATGTCGTACTCTTCGAACTTTGTTAGCTTTAAAGAGACTTTTTTCGATTTTTTAAACAACCATATACGCTCCTATATACGATTGGATAATTGTCGTTTTTATACGAGGAAATAAATGAACATTTGATAAAATTTTAAAACCTGTAATATGATTAATAATTAATACTCTACTATGGCATCTCTTCATCCACACGTTTTCGGCATTGTAAATCAGTTCCAAATATTTTTTGTGTATTCTGATAAATAATTCGATGACACAAAAACTCTGAAGTGAATTTAAACCATCGGTTATAGGGTATTCTAGTGGTAAAATTACCTACATACTACATTACAGCATGTAAACCTTAAAGAAAACGGAAATATATTTTGTTCACATCCTTTTGGCCGGTTGAGGCTAAAAGTATGCTTAAGTGGCATTAGAGAACGTGCTCATTATTCTGGTAGAAATGAGAACTCCGATGGCTAGACCCCACTCCTCATTTCCAATTAATTTACTCGAGCGCGAGTTTTACACCTAAAGCCATGGATTGCGTGGTCCGCACACGTGGAGCAATTTCATTTCTACATTGCCGTTTCTTTCTCCTTTCGCTCAACTTTTTTAAGCATCTCCCTGGTCCCCATTCCCACGTGTCGTCCTTATTATAAATGAACGTTTCTTTCTCTACGCGACCGCTCCCGTTTTTCCATCCCTGATTCCCTATCTCGGCGCTCGGTGATGCTCAACTTTTAACCCCTTGCCTCCACAGTCACAACCCCACACCCTTCTCATCCCACCTGCCATCTCACCCGTCACACCCAGTCCCTAAGTCCTGCCCACCAACCCCATCCCTTTTCTGGGGGGAAGGGGGGCAGGACTCCGTCGTAACCCACGAAGGGCCCCTCGGGCTCTCTAATTATCACACGCCACAGCTTTGTAAACAATGAGAGAAAGAGATTTTCATAGTTTTTCAGGACCTCCACTCTCGAAACTGGTGGTCATTCTTTTTTTCCTCCCTATCTGGAAGCTTAAAAAACCATCTCCTATGCCTTTTGCCCCTCTTCATATCCTCTAAGCGGACCTAATAATATGCTCAAATCTTGCGATATTTGTATAGCGTCCAAACACGGTCAGGGAAAGCATAAATGCGTCCCTCGCGTTTTTCATCTCAAGTCTGTTCCACCCACAAGATGAAAACCTTCCAGTTTCCGCAGTCATTTAATTCCAAAGGAATTTCTCGTCTCCTGGGACTCGGCGTGTAAATTCCTCAGTTTCATCTATGCAGAGCTTAGGTGAGGCCTAATTAGTGTATTTCTAGTATCTAGATTTTCCAATGGGATTTGTTGCTCAAATAATAATTTGAAATGGAAGAGAATAAGCTGACGTGTGGGTGATTTTTTTCTTTAAGTTTTGGGTTACTATTTACTGTATTTTTTCCGATATTAAGTTATTTTTATGATAGGATATTATTCTTTCTTCCTAATATTTGTCTATTGGGTTTTTACAACTATATGCTGTGTTATATGTATATGTGTATATGTGTTGTGTTGGACGCACACAGGGTTTACTCCGTTTACTTTTGGTATTGCGTGAGTAAAAAATTGGGATAGCTCTGACGTCAGTGAACGTGATAAACTTCATCCTACACGTCTAGATATTTCACTCTCACTCTCGAACGTAACGAGTTTTTTTAGAAATAGATGCATCTTACTGTTTTACCCATTTCTCACGTATGATCATTCATCTTTGCTACAGTGCGAAACTTATGAAAGGGATGAAATATCTTTCTTTTTCGTTGGCCACGATCTCAATGAAACTCGCTCATTTCTTTAGGGATTTGACCTATTCCTATGGGTGCTATTATTTTGACCATATATCGTTTAGCGTTTTGCTGTGTTAACTCCTCCTGAAGCCAAGAAGCAGGTATATATGCTATCCAGTCCACATGTTTTCTTCCCAGTTCAGAATTTCTCATTTTTTTATATAAAGCCAGGGGATAATTTTTTGTCACAACAACCGTTGTTCCATTTTAATGTTTACCTTAATACTACTCGTATTGTAATTGTCTCCCACGATATTTTTTCCTAAAAAAATTCGTAATGAAGAGAGAAAGTTGCTATGATAAAGAGAGATAAAATTTTTTTGGCCTAATGTCATACATACTACGGTCTTCAGATAACTCTTTATTTGCTATCAATGCGTATACCTTGGGTGCTTGCGAAGTGTCCATCACAATGAGGTGAATTTCAGGCACTAAGTGCATTAATGCTATTGTACAAAATTTTTGTCAAATTGGGGAAGGTGTACCCCAACTCGGTGAAAGCGTTAAAATCATATTTGATTTCAAAATTGAAGCGGTTATCCCGAAATAAGATGCAGAAAGATTGTTGCCTATTCGTTAATCTCAACAATCCGCAATGCTCTCACCAATAATCATTTAAACCTAAGGGTGGGATGAGATAAAGATCGCTTGATTAGGATATTCCCTTAGCGCTTTAACGCAAGCGAAAACCCTTTTCCTTCTAAACTTGAGCACGATTTTTCTCCTCGAACTTTATCGGAGACAATTTGTAATTCTTGTCTACGCAGGGCGGCGGTGGTGAATGGCGAAGCACTTCTGAGCCGTCGTTCACTTTCTTCCCACCCGCCCTCCTCCTCCGCTGAACGGACCGGTTATTTAAACGAATACCCACTCCCTACAGTCCTCTTTCCACTCCTCCCCCATCCCCCACGCCCCAACTACCTCTTTCGTGCGCATGACGTCGAAATGTATTGGAAGGGAAAAATATAGCTGGCTGAAGAAGGGAGCTGGGGATATATGGAGGGAGTAAAGAGTGGAGGCAGAAGAGACAGGGGACGGGGAGAGGCAGGGATTGCATGGATAAGGTGGTGGACTTAGTGTGTGGTGCCGTGTGTGTGTGGAGAGTACGTCTCCAAGCGGCCAGGTAAATTGGTGAGCTGAATGGAAAAAGTAAGTGTTCTGTGTCTGGGCCGTAATAATGGATCGTCGGAATTAAGAGGTGCGTCAAGAAGGGTGAGGGGTGGTGGTGCACCAGGGGAAAGGCCTTTGGAGAGGGAAATGTGCAAATACGAGCCCATTTCTAGTCCTGAAGTGGTTGGTCCAGTGGGAAGCAGGCATATAGGGCGAGTGGATGGGGTGTAGAAGAGGGATGAAGTCGATCCAGAGCATTAAAGTCATAGCCTTTGTTTGCGTGGGCGGACAGAGGTGGTTTGAGGACGATTTACGATTTCGCCTAATGATTTTGTTCACAGTTCCTAATTTATTTAAATTTATTGAAAAAGGTGGTCGTATATAGATTTTTCCACGTATTTAATGGTATATTTATTTCTGTTATGAAAATGATTTATTAAGGTTTACGTATTTAAATGATATGATTATCTCAGAAGTTAAGGATTAAAAATTTTCAACCATAATTTTCCTATTTGGACGAATTATTTGTATGATATTAATTTTTAAAAAGAATATCTACTCGAAATCAACAATGATAATTAATTTTTTCCTCATATATTCATTGAATATGAGAAAAAACGGTTTCAAAATTTTTAAAACACTGTATTCGACCAATTTGCTGTGAAGTTAATAAATAAAAACTTTCAAAAGTTAATTCTATGTTATTTTGTAACCCATTTAACAAGTTCTTAATTGTTGTAAAGTTAAATTAAAAAGCAATTATATATTTTACATATTTATTTGTTTGCATCTCTTTATTTGTGGGTTTCAATTTTTAGTACCTTACGCAATTGAATTCAAAGGTATTAATATCTGCTGAAATATTTCGTATGCAAGCAGTATATCATTAGAAATTTAATGCAAACAAAGGAATTTTTAAGGTCTACTTTTAAACTAAGTGTGGTCCATGGCTCGGCTAATACTCTCACATGAACTCGGGATGGATATCGTTGAAAACTCCTGGTGAGAATTAACGTATGTGTTCCTATTTTTATTAAGCATCATGTGGCTTTATAAATGATTTAAGTCAAAGGAAATTTTCCGAATGCAAATATTCCTTTCCTCAGTTTAGTGATGAGCATACGTATGGCGTAGATTTTAGTATTTATTCAGAGTTATTATTATTACTTGGACTGATGAAAACATTTAAGAATTAGTATATCTTATTTTCCCATAATATTTATTTTGAACGTTGTATTGTATTCCTCTTTACCTTAAAATCATCGTTAGGATTTGGATGTTAAGTTAATGCGATGTCCAACTTTTGAATTATTACTTTCATTGCTCTTTGTTTAATTATATTTGGCTTTTTTGTAAGTTTTTGTGTTCTTATATTTATGTTCTGGAAATATTTAGCCTACATATAGAAGTAGAAGGAAAAAAGAAGAAGGAAAAAAGTAACTTATGTAGCGGCATGTATTATTATTATCATTAATGTATTTTATCCTATATTTATGTACAGCTTGCCCGGGATCAAGTTTATTAGGTTCAATGCCACTTTTTTGTTATAAAATATGAACACACGCAGTAAGCATGTGGAAGATTGATTACATTATTTTAATACTTTTGTGCTTTATACATTAATTCAGGTTTACAAACTTTTACAGTTATCAAAATTCATTTCAAAGATGAATATAAGCCTTCATTGATAACACAGGCCTACAAAAAATTTTTTTTTGGTGCCGGGAATCTTTGTGTTGATTTTAACTATATTTGTAGAGCTAAATCCAAATATGAAATCCGTTTTTATTTAACAGCTCTACTTTTTTAGATATGGCACATCTTACGATTAGTTGTTTTAATATTTGATATATTCCGGAAAATAATTTTCAAAGTTAAATAAATCTATAAGTATACATGGGAATATATGGTAAAAGAAAATAGGAGAAATATTACAGACTTTGTGAACCGTGCATACTTGGGATATTTTGGTGCTAAACTTGGTGACCAAGATAAAACATGGGCACCGCATTTTGTGTGTAAAACATGTACTGAACATCTGCGGCAATGGACAACAGGACAAAGGAAAAGTCTAAAATTTGTACTTCTTCACAATGGTAACAGGTTTGGCGCAATACCAATCGCTCATTCAACTAAAATGAAAGAAGAATACGATACAATAGCATTGGTCTTACAGAAGATAAAATACCAGGAACATCGCTGGGTGATTTATGTAGATTTAAAAATGGTGAACTTTCTTCTTGGGCAGCAAAGTGGCTACACAAAATATCCTTGTTTCTTGTGCCTCTGGGATAGCAGGGACAGACAAAACCACTGGATTAAGAAGGAGTGGCCTAAGAGAGAAAACTTGGTTGTTGGGAAAGAAAACATCATTGCTGAATCTTTAGTTGAAAGAGAGAAAATCATCGTACCTCCTCTACATATTAAACTAGGCCTAATGCAGCAATTTGTAAAGGCTCTTGACAAGGATGGACCATGCTTCGGCTACTTAATACTAAAGATGCCCCATATAAGTATTGAAAAACTGAAAGCTGGTATTTTTGAGGGGCCACAAATCAGACAACTTACAAGGGATCCTGCTTTTGTCGAGTCAGTGAATGAGATTGAAAAAATAGTTGGATGTCATTTGTTGAGGTCATAAAAAATTTTCTAGGAAATCACAAAAGTGAAAATTATATTGAGCTGGTAAACATTATGCTCAGTAACTTCAAATCACTTGGATGTAATATTAGCACAAGTGTTCACTACCTACACAACCACTTAGACAATTTTCTTGGAAATTTAGGAGACACAAGTGAAGAACAAGGTGAAAGGTTTCACCAGGATATAAAAACAATGGAAGCTCGCTACCAAGGAAGATGGGATAACCATATGATGGCAGATTACTGCTGGTGCTTAAAACGAGACTGTTTGAACAAAGTGCACTCAAGAAAATCGCGCAAAAGAAGCTTCCGATGTGTTGAGTGATGTTTTTATGTATTTTTTTCTTTTCAATTTGTTTTATTGCAGTAAAAAATTTTAGTATTTGTGTTCAATTGTATTGTAAAATTCTGTTGTGTTTGTGGGTGATTTAACAGCCCTAGAAATAAATCAAGTCTTTATATTTAGTGGGTTTTATTATTAATATAATATTTCCATATCATCATGTAGAAGATTTTTTACGTAAATAACAGCATATCTATATCTTGAAAACTATAGCTGATAGGAAAAAACTAGAGTCATAATTGGATTCAGCACCCCAATTGTTCTTTAAATCAGCATTAAAAGCTCCGGCACCAAAACCACTGTTGGCCTGTGTAATTGGTCGTTACTAAACAATCCAAGAGTCGCCTAGTTAATCCTTTGCGAAACCACTACTCAAATTGACATAAATGATAACGTTTGCATGACGAACAGCGTGAAGGTCTCCCTAGTCCAGTAATATACCCTGATGTTGACTTCTCTCGATAAAATGTTTGGATAAGAGGAATGGACAGTCACATGTGATCAATGAAATCATTCGAAACACGTAGTTGGATAGTTCCGACCGATTTCAAGAGTGGAGTTAGCATTTCCGAGCATTCTTGGAGCGGGATACTGAGTGCGGGAGACTAGAAAGATGCGCACGCGCCTCGCTGGAAATTGCGTGCAGGGGAGGGGAGCGGCAGGAAGGAAGTAGGCGGGGCTGGAGTGGGAGGCGATCGCGGGAGAGGCAGCGTGAGTCCATCGCCGACTTCGCTCCCTCTGCGACCAGAGACTTTTCGGGATAGAATACACCCCGCCCGCTGTGCCGATCAGTGGCAGCAGGCATTGGCGTTATTAATTTCACGCGTGGTGAAATACCGAGTCATGGGAGTAAGTAAAACGGTTGGCGGATTAGGTTTGACGATCACGAGGGCTGAGAAGAGACGAAGATTGATGTTGAAGGGCTCCTAGTAAGACGTTCCTCGACATGGAAAGTTCTCCCTAACGAAAGGAGGGATGACATTTCGATGTCATTCCTCGATGAAGGAATTCGCACGAAAGAAACATGAAGGGTGCCGGAGGAGTCTTAATTAGGGCACAGTGCGGGTCAGGTTAACGAGAGATGGTAACTCTGTGATATTTCATTCGTTTCATATTTGAATTGTGGTGAGTCACTGATGTTTGAATCTTAAGATTACTACTCATACCCGCATGTCTAATTTGAGCAGGCTTTAATCACATTTTGTAAGTGTGTGTATTTAAATTAAATGAGTTAAATTTAAGAAGTTTAACATTTAAAATGTGGGTTGTGAAACTAAATGAAACTTCTTCGTGTAGTTACTTTGATAAGATGCATTGAACATCATGATATAATTTTTTTTCAATCCGTAATTTCTTTAATAAGTTCAAAGCACTCATACTTGTTATTTAAGTGTATAAGGGTAAGCATTTGTGAGGCCGCAGCTAGCGGGTTTTTATTTTTTAGGCAATGTATTCGTAACCAAACAATGAGGTAATCTCTAAAATCACTAGTTGTTGCAACATCTAAATTTCAGTTGATCTCCTCCGTTACCACACATCCTTTTATGAATTGTCACATTTGAGCATTGGAAATAACGTCACATACCTTTATTTAATTAGTAACCTAAGTTATCACCGATAGCGCTGTGGAAAATAACGATGTGCCTTGTGAACTTTCTAGAAGGGCACTGTTATCGTCTTGCTTGCGGTAGTGAAGTGTTCCGTACCAGGTAACGGGGCCATCTTCAGACAAGATGAAACATCATCCTCCTGCTCACGTTGTCTAGGAAGAGTTTGAAGGGTATATGCGTGGTATACATGTGTACGATGTATAGGGGATGAAGTGATGGATAGAGGGAACAAAGGGCCTAGATTTACAATAGCAGCATGGATTTAATAGATGATCCCTCGCGTGGTGCGTGCGTTGCCAGATGATTGGATACAATATGTGACCCCACTAAATCTAAAGGCGAATACTTTCTGGTCAAAGTAACAATGCCCAGCCTCATCGACCCTCCGCGGCGCACATCTGCCGGCCGCCCTCCGCGGGTCCCGTCGACTAATTGGAGAGTCATCTCGACGCTCTGCCTAGGAGCAACATACCCTCACTCCCCACATATCTCAGCCGTCTCCTGTACGCCGCCCCACCCGTCGCCTTCTCCCTTGCTGGCAGTCCGGGGCCACTTGTCATGCCAGATTTATGAGCGCGTTGCCCGAATCCGCCCACTCTTTCAAATTAAGAATATTGCAATCGATGACGGAGATGCTCAAGTACCAAGCCTCGCGCCCCCCTCTCCCAATCCTACCCACCCCTTCGGACGAACGGGGGTCCGTCCCCCGCCCACAACCTCGCGACCGCCGCCCGTGTGCCTCCCCCGCACACCGGTCCCACTCCCTGCACGTCCCGCATCTGCCCACGCACCTCGGAGCTCCTTCATACCGATCCCGACCTCTGACCCCAAGTGGCGATGGGGGTGTGGTAGTGGGGGGAAAGACTCCGTGCGCGGTCTCTCCCCCATTACCTCCTGCCTCCTCGTCCGACCGGACCCGTGGTGGCCCCTGAATCTCCCACCCGTCTCCCCCTTCAGCGTCCCCTGAGCTTCGGTGTGTGGCCGATTGCACTCCCATCTCTCCTCTCGGTCGTAATCCCCGAATCTCCCAGTCGGTGCCTCACCCCGTTGCACCCCCTCCCAATCCACTGTCCACCCCATCCTCAACGTGTGGCCTCATATCCGGATCCCCCCAACCATCGCTCGCTGTCTTTGGGGATCCTCGGAGCTGTGGGAGACGCACCTCTCTGCAAGCGTCGTAATAAACGGAGTGATATATTTCCTGCCTCGGGACCGCTTATTAATTCCATACGCGATTTTCAGCTTGCCAAGGCTCGCTCCGGCGACTATTAAGGAAACCACGACCACAACGCTGGGTCTTCGGGAGAAACTTTTCGAGAAGCCAGCCCATCTGCTTTGTGGGAATTTGATATTTCATTTGAGGTTTGGCGGATGGGACACTTGGCGTCGTGCGTCATCCTGACTTGAATGAATGCATTTGTTCAAATATTTAGACGTTGGACATCAGTGTAAAGTGATGAGAGCGTGCTATATATCTTCTTATCCGGATTTACTAACCTATTATTAGGCTCCGATGTCGGGGAATTAGTGTCCAGCCAGTTTGTTCCTTACTCCTAGGAGATTATATAATAAGCCGTGTGCTTGCAATCGCTTTAGAGGAAGACATAAATTACGCTCACATGAGTTGAAAGCAAATGTAAACTCATTCGGTCGAGTCATTCCTTTACTGTTCCCTGCCTAGAGGCCTTTTTCCGGACAGGGATGGGTGTCATTGAGTGGGGATGAATAAATTGCTGAATTTAATTTCTGAGACAGTGTGTACAAAATTATATTGTTTAACGGTTGGACCTCGTGAAATGGTGAGTAGCCTGTGAATAGAATATTGATTCACACAGAATATTTTAAAATCTATTTTCACGAAATTTGCATATAGCGTGTTTGTGTTTATGGGCGTATCGTAAGAGTTTGTAGATCGTATTAGATTCAAGTCTATTTCGTTTGATCAGTGCTAGTTCCCTTCCCAGAGAAGAGAAATACAACCATATGTGTGAATACAATCAGGGCAGTAAGTTTGATTTCATACCCAGAAAAATGGGTACTTAGGGTCATCAATAAAAGGGAAGAGAGGACGGCTAATGATTCCTTGAGGAATAAGTTTGAGTTTAGGACAACGCAAGGGTACGCGTGGTGCCATATAAATCAAGATAAACCATAAACACAGTAATCAACCCGAAGGTCGGTTTAGTAGGTGATGGTAGAGCTCACCCATGTACCAAGGCCGACGGCGTGTGAATATTGACACATCAGGGTAGGGGGGCCAGTTCCTTTCCCTGTGCCGGTTATGGTTTCCCAGGAAGACCTGGTTCCCGAAAAATCAACTAGCTTGGGTGGAGCTGCAGGTGCCCAAAGTGCCTTGACCGGGAATCGAACCCGGGACCCTCTGGTCAGCAGTCCAACGCTCTACCCGCTAGACCACCGCGACCCGCATATATTAATCAAGATATCTCTAATAAAAAGAAATATTAAATCCATTGAGAATAAATATTTTTGAATTTTACTTTCAAAATGGCGTTTACAATATAAATTGGGTAGAAATAATGAGTTTATTACAGAAGCTAACAATAGATTGGGAAGATAGGCGACTTATCTGTAACCTGTGCATGAGTCAAACAGCTCAGGTTCGTGCGGTTGATGGGTAGGCGGGTTGGGCTGTAATAGGAAGAGGAGTAGCATAGGAGAGTCCATTAGAGTGAGCTTATTAACGTGTTGAAATGTTATAGTATCAGCTTATTGTGCGAGAAAGATTACGGTAATTATTTAGTAAGCCATTCAGCCAAGGGATTCCAATAATTGCTGACGGTATTGGAAAGTCAGAGTGATGGGTATGGCATGAGAATGAATCATAAAAACTACATTCATGCGGTTTTGAAGAAAGAGGAAAGCTATTTAACCGTTAAAATGGGAATAGAAAACTAAGTATGATGGATCAGTTTACGTATATTCAAATTTTCTTAAACCAAGATGGTCGCAGTTGTAGGTACAACAATTAGAAGAAGAATTGCTTTCGAAAAATATGCTTTTACAAGGAGAAAATTGATGAGTGGGATGTAAATAAAATTAAGAAAAGACTAGCTAAAACTTTTGCATACAGTGTCGTTTTGAGCGGCCCAGAAACAAGGTCGTTGGGACAAGGTGATAACCGTAGAATGGAGGCTTTTATGATGTGGGCGGGGAAAGTTAAAATAGACGGACAGGAAATCAAAGAACAAGTATTAGGCATCGTGGTAGATTAGAGTGCGTTCCTGGGAAAATCGAAGAATGCAGTAAAGATGCATGAACGCGTTTCATTAGCGATAAATTCTGAAGATTGATAGACGGGAGAACGTTAGGCAAGCAAGGCATTGTTGGGAAAATAATAGGGATGTTGGACGGAAAAAAGGGAAGCTGTATTATACGAAATTGGAGAACAGTATATTGTAGTGCATGGTGTCAGGTTTTTTCATTGTTCATCTACATCTACTCAATACGACGCTAGCCACAGCAATGAGCGCGTGGCGGAGGTTTTACGAAGCCACCCGTGAAGTAGAATGCAGCCACATGCCAAAGAAACAAAAAGCATACCCGTGCACACCTTCACAGACGAATATATTCAAGTAGAACCCATTTTAACTTGCAAAGTTGCGAGTACGTATACTAGAAACTAACATACGCAATCACATTTAACTACGAATATACCAGATGCCTACGTAGCAGTTATTCCTATCCGCGCTAGTGATTCTTTTATTCCTTGCTATTATTATTTCGATTTCTTACTATTACGATTCCTGATTTTCCAAGGAATGAGCGATTATTTATATCTATCTGTACTGGAGTATATTTCCTTATATTAACTTTGTGGTCTAACATTACCAATTAGTGTGGGGCCGTAATAATTTTAATTGGGCCATAGTTAAACTCATGTGATCTCAGTATTGCGAATAGTCTACATCTCGCTCAATCTCTAGGCGTCTCATGCGGTTCCTAGGCTAATTCTTCTAGAGGACTTGTCACGCTCGTCTTCTTACCGCAATATTTTTTATGAATCTAGCGGATTTCCTCTGAACGTTATCAAATTCTTATATCAATGTTTTCTCCCAATGATGCCAAATACCATTAGCGTATTCCCATTGTGGCATAATTAAGCGAAATAACACCTAATTAACAATCGCATTATGAATATTTTCCTACCACCCGTCTGATGATGCCGAGTTTATTTTTTAAGGCATATCCGCTTATTCTCCTGAATGGTGCACATTTTTAAAGGCATGGTATTTGGACAGTCCCTAAACATTTAACTTGATTTGCCGTAGTTTACACTGAAACCTCTATTGCATAATTTGTGACCTGCTAATTACTGCTTATCCCCCAAAATCTAAAAATTCTGAATCAGATAATGTTCAGTACTATTCAACATTCCTTCAACCACACCAATCAGATATATTGTCTAAATCTCTAGAGACTAACCCGCATCTGCTGAGATTCTTATTTTCCTGTATATCACCGTGTTGCCTGTAAATGATCATATGTTTCTACTGAGAAGTAGTAGTAGATTTTGGGGAGGCGACCGACAGCTCAGGTCATTTGCGCCATTAGGAATGGATGGGAAAGGAGGAACGGTGGAGAGAAAGCGGGCGTTGGCATCCCCTTCGATGTTCTCTAAGCGGTTAAAGAAGTCCTTATGATGTGATTATATATTTATATCAGTCCCTAAGGAAAAATTTGTTTAATAAATGTAAAGCTTTTTTAAAACTGTTTGTAATAAATTCATCGTTATCTCCCTTCAAGGAATGCACACTTGGACGCTTACCCTGTATTTTTCAATTATAAGTGGAGAAGAATTTTCCTCAAGATATTTGCATAAAATCTAAGTTTTGGAGGTTGGCATGGCTTTGCGCGTGATGCTGTTTGTTTTAACACAACATTCTTTTGGTTTCCTTTTAGATGTTTTCACAAAAACTACGTCATTACTCTAATAACTTTTTAAAAATGACTGCAACTTTCTTTGCTTTCTTATTGCCACTGTGACTTCTCCGCTGTACCATATAGTTTCTTGCAGTCGCATTTAAGTTTAAAAGGAACGCTCGTCTTTAGTCCTTCACGAACAATATTTAAGGAATATTTTCAAGTGCTCCCTGCATCAGAGGCCTGGGTTTTTATTTTGATATCTGGTATCGCGTGTTTTCAAATGTGCTATAAATCCGTTAAAATTTGCCTTACGAATACGTACGTATATTTTCACTTCATGATAGTCTAAGAAATATAGGAATATCAACTGTATCCATGCAAACCCTTATTTTAATGGTAGATACGAAGTAATATTAAAAACCTGACGCAATGGTTTAAATTACACTGACACTCTTTGCTAAGAGTTTATTATTATATGGTAAAACATGGGTTAAGGTATGTTTTTTGGATGGGCACAACTACCAAATAAATATTTTGTGACTCCTAATGAAACAGAATCCAGCAACCTACTCTACGTCAGGTCCCTCTTCATCTCTATGTAGTTCCTCCCTCCATTCATCCCGTCCAACATCCCTATCCTGTTCCTGCCATTTCCTAGTTCGCTTAACATTCTTCCCTCCAATAAATTTTTTAGCATCCTACTGCCGATCATTACCCGCTTCATCCATTTCTCCTGCCTCCAAAGGATTTCTCTCAACGAGCCTCTGTCGTCGCCCACCGTACTTCCTCATTTGTTTTCCTTTCGGTCCATTTTAACCTCTACATTCTTCTCCACTCCCTCATTTCAAAAGCCTCTAACATACATCTATTCTCCTGCTTCAGTGACCACATTTCCGCGCCGTACATAGCTAGTTTTGACGAGTCTTTTCTTAACCTCCTTACTCAACGTCCCTGTCATCAACTCCCTTCTCCTTGTGAAAACCTCTTTGCCTAGGGCAATGTTTTTCCTTGCGTCCCTACTACTTTGACCGTATTGGTCCAAAACACTTCTGAGATACGTAAACTGTTCTACCTGCTCTATTTTTCCCCTCCTATTTTAATGTTTTGCTTCTCCTTTTTCTTTCTGGAAAATCGCATAAGCTTTTTTTTATTAATATCGATTCTCATCCCTTATCTATCTCACAACCCCTTGGCTCACTAACAATCTAAAGCTTGGTCATCAAGCCAAGCCAACCAAACTGATTTTTAAAATTCCCCGTCGACTTTCATTCCTACCTTCAGTTATTTCCATGCTTATTTAATCATTTCCTCCACATACCACATATACGTTGAATAGCACCGATGATTGTCGGCAACCCTGCCTTACACGTCTTCCTAACCCTGCCCATCCTGACTCTCCGTTCTCCACTCGCACCTTAGCAGTCTAAGAAATGTACAGATTGTAGATTAGCCTCCTGGCCATCCAATCTATTTCTATTTTATACGACATATTCATTAGTTTTTACCAATTAATTCTGTCAAAAGCTTTTTGAAAATCTACGAAACAGGCAAATACATCCTCGTTGTATTCTATATTCATCTCGATTAGTGATATCATTACTGCAATGGCATTATGGGTACCTCTCCCTATTCTAAACCCAAATTAATCATTCCCAAGTAATAATTAACCGTATCCTCTATCCTTTTATTGATGATCCTGAGAACAACTTTAGATGTGTGGGATATCAAACTTATTGTTCTTTAGTCCTTAGCTAAAATTTTACAAAAATAACATTTAATGATGTTTATTTCATTTTATAGTTCGTATATTTTCAAATGGTAATATCTCTACGCTGAATGCGATATCAGTTTTATTTGTGAACGCAGATTATTAGTTTTGTTTTTGGCCTAGACTCTTCGGTAGTCCAGAGGTAGAGTGTTGGACTACTGACCGGAGGGCCCGGACTCGATTCCTACGATAGCCTATCAGGGCACCTGTATGTCCACCCAATCTATGTTATTTTCCGGGGACCAGATCTTCTTGGGAAACCATAACCGGCACAGGGAAAGGAACTGGGCCCCCTACCATGATGTATGAATTTCACTCACCGTTGAGCTTAGTATTAGGTGAACTCTATCATCACCTACCAAACCTGCCTTCGGTTTGATTACTATTTTAATGTCTTCAGGTAAGGGTATCTCAGAAGCCTTAATCATAGACACATCCCAAGATATAATGACGACTCAAGAGATGAATGTTTATAATTAAGATTAGTAAAAAATTATATTAATAAATTCTAATGCAGGCAAAAACTATACGCCTGAATAACTAATCCTCCTTCAGTATTTAATTTGTTAATAAATTATTTATTTTAGAAAATATAAATGAACAATTATAAATGATTCTTCGTTGTTAATTCATTATTATCAGTATATACTGACTTACTACTTTGATTGAAATAATATCGCATTCGCATAACGTAATACGATAAAACCAAGAACTGAAATAAATAACCTCTCGGGAACATTTTCCTAAATTTTTCTAACTGATTACAACAACAAAACGAAAACTGCGTTTTACTATCATAGCATACTAAGAATCTTCCTAGCCTGCGTATACGAACCGATAAGCAAGGCAGATCGAGGGGACATCCACAAACTTAATTGCAGGGATTGTGGGGCGGCGCACATCCGAGAAACCTAGCGGAAGTTTCAAGGCCAGTAGAATAAAACAGAGTGAACTTTCGTCAACGGGGCTAACGACTTACCTCACCTCATCGACACCGGCCAAGATAGCGTCTTCCATCCAGATATCCCCCTCACGAGAGGAAGTGGAGTTTACGGTTGAATTTTCCAGAACAGTTGAAAATCCTTGCCTCTGTCTCGGAACTTAAGCAGAGTCCCGCAAACCAGACGTCCTCCAGCCCAAACGCTGGACCCTGGACGACCCTGCGTTAATCCCAAACTCACACCTATTCCTTCGGCAATCTTTTATTTTTCTCCGATCTTTCCCGAGGCTTACTGTTGGTTAATGCGGTGATTTGGGACAAGTAATAATATATATATATATATATATATATATATATATATATATATGCGGGTCGCGGTGGTCTAATGGGTAGAGCGTTGGACTACTGGCCGGAGGGTCCCGGGTTCGATTCCCGGGCAAGGCACTTTGGGCACCTGCAGCTCCACCCAAGCTAGTTGATTTTTCGGGTACCAGATCTTTCTGGGAAACCATAACCGGCACAGGGAAAGGAACTGGCCCCCCTACCCTGATGTGTGAATATTCACACGCCGTCGGGCTTGGTACATGGGTGAGCTCTACCATCACCTACTAAACCGACCTTCGGGTTGATTACTGTGTTTATGGTTTATATATATATATATATAAATATAAATATATATATATATATATATATATATAGTTGGAAATTATATTGAATATTTTAAATGGAGAAATATTGTAATAAAAACCGTCGGTAAAAGAGGAAAAATATTATAACTAGTCGATACCCAGCTTAAATTTACAGGAATCTTAAATTATATTAGAATAATGATATTTATTATGAATAAAGTTAACAAAATATATGTTAATAGGTATAGTTTTTATTCTCCTTGATCGGAATTATTTTCCCATGGTAAAGCTCACCAGAAAAAAGGAGGGACGCAGGAACGAGGCAAACTTCATATTAATCTTTCTACAGTGTGAGATCTAGGCCAATTCAAAGTTTTACCTCTCCTACTCCTCCACTTGATACCTCCATGAGCCACATTGAGCTCCCGGCTCCCTGATATTGGATAGTCTTAAAGTTTAGCACTCTGCTTATGTCCCAACTCCCAAATTTTCTAAGTAATTTTAGCTTGAACGTTGATACGATTTCAGTAGGGCCATCCTAGGAATAGCAATCACCAAAGGTAGTTTTAATTTTTTTTAATATTCCAACAAATATTTCTTGACGTACGCTTGTTCATGTGATAGTGTAGCCATCGTAAAACTATTAATAAAAGGACAGCATAAGCAGGGCATATTGTCTGTAGAGTTTTCTGGCGTTGCCATTCAACGTTATTTTAAAAGATAACACGGAAGAAATCCAATTATTACTGACGATAAATCATTTTTTATATTCAATTTTTGTAAAATAAATATTTGAAAATAATTTTGAGGAAAAAACGGCAGAATTCACAACTAGAACTCTGATCTTCACGCATGGACTATCATTGTCATTCTTAGAATGGTGTGGTATGTATTACTGATGATTAATATTGTCTAATTATTGCTTTAACTGTATAGTATATAGTGTGCGTTCCGAAAGTAATGCAATAAAATTTTCCTTGCCGCTCCGATAGGTCGGAGTGGGATAAAATCACTTGGGTAGCTTAAGAAGACGCTATTGTTTGCCACCAAATCGGTCTTAGTTCTCTCTTAGCTGTGAAAGCGGCAGAACATTAGTTATTGTAAAATTTTTGTCGATAATTGTTGGGCTCTGACGGTTGATTGAGTATCAAGATAGTTGACATTGAACTGAATTGGTCTACTGTTGTTTCGCATTTCTACTGAAGGTTTACCGACGAGAAAAGTGTGTTCCAAGCTCGTGTCCAAGGCATTTGCTACAACGGGCTAAGAGTCCGCGAGTTCCTGGTGAAACACCAGGTGCCAGCGCTGCCCCGCCCCCCCCCCATTTAGTCCTGACGTCACCCTAGCAGAATTCTTCTTGTTCCCTCGGATAAAGGCAGCTCTGAAAGGTACCCGTTTTTCGTCCGTAGAAGGTATCCAATCAGCCGTGGCGAAGATCTTGGGAGAGAGCCTCGAAGACGCCTTCCAGATCTCGTACCGGTCATGACAGAGTCGCTGGAAAAAATGTGTAGACTCAAGGAAAATGCTTTGAAGAGTTTTAAGTGTTTGTGCAAATCTGTTCAATAAATTACTTCATAAATTTAAAACAATAAAGTATTACTTTCGGAAAGCCCCCTGTAGATAGGTACAACGGTTTTCTCAAAACACAGGTGGTTAAATACATATTGCCACACTTCCTTGCGGCCTTTGGAGAATAAAGTTTTATATTTTACGTATTCTCTTCACAATGTAACCGTGTGCGTATCTGCTACATTTCTTGTATTGTTCCAAATCATTCATTAAAGTACACGTATCATTTGGTGACGCTTTGAACCAGCATATTGCGTTTGAAAGTGAGACTAATTGAAATGAAAGACTAATTTCGTTGATTTCACAACTATTAACTAGGCGACGAAAACAATAGGTCTAGCGTAGAAAACATTGACCGTATGAATAACTCGCTTGCTTCTAATTGAAATACACGCATTTATGATATAATCTCTTCATGAAAAAGTGGCATGAATAGTCCGGAAGCATAAACTTACAACGCTATTATCGTCAGAGAGGACGATAGTGACATAATACGCAACAAATTGTCTACGTCAGATGTTTCAAAGACATCCTGTTCATGCACAAGAGGGATCAAATATGCCGTCCCCATTATAAATGCGGTCGATATTAGACCAATAATGGCCACAAAAAGCATGTAGTTCATATTTGCGACTTCTTTAGCGCTAAGAAAATCGCTGAAAAGAGGCAAATTCTGAGTTCAAAGTATCGCCTCATTTCGAAAGAAAATGAGCTGCATTGTTTGCCAGTGCGATACTCCTCGTACCAGGTTGCAAAAATGGAATGGTTGCGGAGGGAATGTATACGAACAGATTTGTACCGAAATGCACAAACATCGAATAAAAAATTGCAAATATTTCGGTCCTGGGCGCCATAAATATGACATTATATGTTTTTTCCGAGTATATATGTATTTATATGTATATATGTATATATATATATATATATATACATATAAATTTCTATTTGGTCGCGGTGGTCCGTTGGGTAGAGCGTTGGAGCGTTGGAGGGTCCCGGGTTCGATTCCCGGGCGAGGCACTCTGGGCACCTGCAGCTCCGCCCAAGGTAGTTGATTTTTCGGGTACCAGATCTTCCTGGAAACCATAACCGTCACAGGGAAAGGAACTGGCCCCCCTACCCTGGTGTGTGAATATTCACACGCCGTCGGGCTTGGTACATGGGTGAACTCTACCATCACCTACTAAACCGACCTTCGGGTTGATTACTGTGTTTATATATATATATATATATATATATATATATATATATATATATATATATATATATATATATATATATATATATATATAAACCTGATATAGATTAGTTTGCTAGGTGGGGAGTCACAAAATGTTTATTTGATAGTTGTGTCCATCCAAAAACCTACCTTAACCGGTAGATTACCTAATAATAATATATAAACCATAACTAATTATAAAAATATATATAATTAGATATGCGTACGTGATTATCTCCCTAACTGTCATTTACAATTCATACCAGAATTGATGTAGACGTAGTTGTTGATTTTGTTCCCTTTTACAGGTGGTGACTAACACCAAGCCCCACGCACCCTCACGGCGGCTTGCCGGGTATTATGTAGATGTGGAATTTACGTGTTCCATCTAAAATGTTTCCTTAGGAAATAAAATCATTTGGATTTTGTTTAAAATTGAGATCAACTAGTATCGTGTGGCCCTAGAATTGCCCTTATATGGCTTTAGGAAATTCATTTTTTTTGCTAAGTCCAACTGAGTGTTTTTTGTAAAAGTAATGGTTGTCACTTGCAATCGTTTATAATTGTTTATCTTAGTGACAAAGTTTCCTTGTATCCATTATCTTTAGCTTTAACGTAATGAATACAGAAAAAAACGCACAAATTCATAATATATGGAGAATTCTGGATTAAGATTACTCCATTTAATGTATAATAGTAGTCACCCATTCAGGTTAGGAGCATATATCTCAGTTAAAAGCCTCTGAATACCGTGCATCTACTCACATCTGTTTTCAGAACATTATCAGAAAGGCCTATCTTCTGTGACAACGGTTCCAACATATGCCGATGTATTATTTTGTATGATGAAAAATCTCATAAATTCCATTAATCTTTTTGTTGCTCACAAAATTGTGCATGTCGTGGAAATTTGCTATTCAACTCCTGTAAAAATGTCGCAGCGATATTCGCCCGGCATTATTCTGCTAACATTTAGAGTAAGAAGTAATGGTAGGTCCATCAAAGTCAGCCAATATTACCACAAATGTTAAACCACAACGTTTTTATGGTCTACTAAATTCAGTTCTTCCAGCGATATTTCATGCAGCCCTTGAGGCCAATAAACGTGGCTACTCTTTCATTTTATGAACTATTATAGATTGACCTTGCCGGATATGCGAATCGGATTTCCGCTCGGCTTTCACGCAAAAGAAGTCTTGCTTAACCCGTGGATAAGGCATCTTTTATGTTCCCTAATTAATAGGTACCGGAACAATGGACTGGCCTTGCCGTTGCGTGTGGATTATATTGATCTTCACGATTTCGTCATTTCCTAGGATTACTGGTTATCACTCAAATATTTACCGTCACCTAAGAAAACCAAAACAGCAGTTATAAAATGAATTCCGTGAAGAAATATTTGAACGTATTAAAGACACATAGAGAGAGATTCTAGAACACAAACCGCAAGTAATATTGAATCAGTAGTTCACATTTTCATCCTTCCCTTCAAACAATGGCGTTCACTGTTATCTCACTGAAATAATAATTACTTTGGAAAGTATCTGTTGCATTCATGGGGTGACGAAGAGTGTTGCATAAGGGGGAGGGGTGGGTTATCATTTTTAATAACATTCTAAATTTCTTTCATTCAACAGACATTTCAAATCTTATATCGCCTGATCTACGTGTACACCAAACAATCCAACAAAAGCTTCTGAAATACGTACGTAATGAACCATTACTTGATGGAAAACCGTGTGACAGTAGGCCTCACTCCAACTTTTACAGCAACTTTCCCCCAAGTGCTACCTATCCTCTTCAGCAATATGTGACCCCTGTTCTGCTTTGAATGAACGTGTTTTCCTATTGATGTATCTTTTAAGATCTAATTCTTTGGCTTGCAATACATCAATTAGAAAATCTAAATTATGAAAACTCTAACCTTGGAATAGAAATTTAATATTACCCGTTCCCCTACATTATACATTATTTCATCTACATCTACATAATACCCCGCAAGCCGCCGCAAGGGCGTGTGGCGGGGGGTGTTAGGTCACCACCCAAAAAAGGAAAAAAAGAAAATTTTGATCTCTCATTCCAACTGTTTCATTTAGTAACAACTGTTAGGATTCGACACAACTTTATTTTGCTGTTTATTTTTATCTTAGTTTAGCATATTTTTAGTTTTCATTTTTGTCCATTTAGTGATTCAATTATAGTTCCTATGTAAAATATTCTTTCCTTTCTTCTTTATAATAAATTTAACTTTGTGGATCTTATAGTATAATAATTACTTTCAACTAGTTTTTAAATTGACTATTTCCATGTAGTTTTTTGTGGTGTATATAGTTGTGTTTCTTATTCTACGTTCTGAAAAACGTTTCATTGGATGGAATGACATTGAAGGACCATAATATTCAAGAAAAAATCTATTCTGTTCTCTACAAATAAAACTCTATTGAAGAAACGTTGAAGCGTAAGTGAGATTTTGTAGAATTTATGTTACCATATTAATATTTTGGTATGCCGAAATAATGTGTTGCATGGAAAAGATTTTACATTGAATAAATATCATTTCAAAAACATAATTTGAAAATTTAATGAGTTAACCGACAAAAGAATATTTCACCACATTAATTTTTAAACTACCAAAATAACGGTGCATATCTTCAAACTAGGTTGTTGTTGCTATCAACGCTTGACGAATCTATTTTATTCGTGGGATTCTGCAAGCAAACGCTGTTGTAGGTGGCGAGAAGTGATTAGACACCAGGCATGCAACATCAAAAACTAAGTTATTCTCCAATTTCAAACATATCAAATATGTATCTAGAAAAACCTCAAACAATGCAAAACATGAGAACTGCAGGCATATCCACTGTGGTCCCTAAGTAAGATATAGTTCTTCAAGCTCACAAGAGAATCCTTTAAGAGCAAGTGACTAAGATTAGGCCTGAGAACGAAAATATACCCCGCTTCTTAGAATGAAAAAAGAAAAATACTCTATCTTCCACAGGATGTTCGGATTTCATCCCCATCCCATATATATTGTGTGAAAAATAACATCTGAAATGCATTTGTTCTGCCATTAATCTCTCCAGTTCCATTGAAATAATCACTTCCACCGTCACCAATTGTATTTATTTATTATTGCATCTGACTTGCTTAGAAGTTGTAGTCCATAGTTTGAAGCGTATTATCTGTTAACCTCCTCTCATTTCATTCGATACGATTTATAAGTGCTAGGTAAATTGTATTCCTTTATAAGGAAATTTTTTCCTACTTATAATATCAGAAAAAACAATTCCATAGACAAACAATAGAAAGTTGATTTGTTCCAGCAAATGCAAACATAGTAATAGCCTTTTACTTGAGGATGAAGGTATTTTCTAGGTGCTGCTCCAATTTTCTTTACCATCAAGAATAATTGCGCGTTGGTAACATTGCGGAAAACAGGAGCCGCTCGATTGCAGGCCCTTTTGTTCCCAGAGACCTTATCTATGGAAAGCCATCTAGAGAGTTATGGGCCGTAGAAAGTCCCCTGCCTCCTCGAAGCCTCGGCAACACTCCACAGCCTTGTCATTATCGTGCTCAGACTCCGCCCCACTACGAGGTAATGGCTGACCGATTCCTTCTGCTTGACTGAGACCTGTCAAAAAATATATTTCCCATCAACCGCGTCACCAGAATGAAGTCACTTGAGAGCAAATGAGCCTTATCCTATTTTGGTAGGTCAAGATTTCCCAGCTCCCCATTTTTACACTGAAAACTTTTAATTAAACTAATTGAGAAGTGAAATTTTCCATTTTATTGAAATTTCGCTTGAAAATAAAAGAAATTTCCGCATGTTTACAGAAATATCACGGGCAGCTCATAAGAGCTACAGCAGAGAGTAAAGATCGACACCCAAATTATGATCAGTTTATTGGCGCAATTGCTTAATTTTCTTTCGTTTGAAATCATGCGGAAAGTCAATAGGATTTCGTGCAAGCTTGCTGTATTCCCAGAAGTGCTCACATTATTAAGTTATTTAGGTTTACAAGACGCTCACTTATCCAAGTAATCTAGAGGGGGGCTGGATAATGAACATGAAAAGTGCAAGTCATTGACCATTTCTCTAATAATTGCACTCTCCTCATTCAATTGTATAAAATGACTTCTCTAATTCTGAACATATACCCGATTTCAAGTAGGTTGACTGACATGTAAATTTCCTTTTTTCCTGTTGAAATAAACCTAATATGTTATTTCTAAGAAGCGGGATGCTACATTGCCACTCTTATTAAAATAATTTTCGGTATTGAAATGACTGCGTCGTTTAAACCCGTATACATATTCTGTGAGCTTAGTTATCAAGAGTGAAATACTCAAAGAGCTAGCCTAATTTCCGGGACCAGCGAATCTACTATATTTGTTTCTCTTTAACGCCCTTGAAAACTGTTTAGGACAGGATTAAGTGAATGCTATTTCCCTTTTTTCTCTAAACAAGGCTAAAGTACTCTTTGAGAAAAGTTCCTCACCTTCGTTTTACAAAAATGTTTTAACATTATTCCTTCTTGAATAATTAACCGCTATATGAGAATTGGTATAGAGGGGAGAATGTTGGGCAAGCGTGGTAAGGGTAGGAACAGGATAGGGATGTTGGACGGGATGAAGGGAGGAAAGAAGTACACCGAGATGAAGAGGGACCTGATATAGATTAGTTTGCTAGGTGGGGAGTCACAAAATGTTTATTTGATAGTTGTGTCCATCCAAAAACCTACCTTAACCGGTAGATTACCGAATAATAATGTATGTATGTAATATGAGAATTAAAAATTATGTTTATGGATGGAATGGTGGGTTGACCACTATAGGTCCGTGTTGTAGGATTCAATTAGCTATCCTTTATTTGAATCTGAATTCAATGTTTTTAACTCGCTTTCAAATCTAGTGACCTAATCCATGGTTTTATTTCTTATTATTTTATTTAAGCCTTTTATGTTCTGCTTTTTTCCATCGGTACACGCTAAACTCTTCCATTTTTCTGATAGGTTGGCCAAGTTCATTATCCTTCAATGTTATTTCATGCAAACTTAATATTTTGCGATGGTTGAGTCGGGAGTTCTTAATTTTAATTTTTTTCACGAGTGAATCTTGGATCCCAGTGATTTGATTTTTGACTTATTTTGGGCTATTAAATCAAATTGCATTAGCTATGAGCTTACTACATAACTCTGCAATCTTCGCAGAAGTAACTCCGTTATTCAGAGAGAGAGAGTTATCTTACTTATTCCGCCAGACTTAATACTTAGGTTAATTTTTTTACGAATATTTTGACAGTATTTCCCAACTGCTTTCCAGTTCTCTAATATTCAACAATTTTACGCCCGCATGATTCCATTTTCTCTAGAATCCATCTAGATTATTTGCAAGATCGAATTCTATTGTGATACTGCCAGAGGGCCTTGAATTATTCATGACTCTTCCCCATATCTGATAATTCCATTGAATTTGATTCATGAATACCGTTATGGAAATTGATCAGACGTCGTTATTATGCTAACAAAGGACATTCTAACGAAATGGTTATATTATTGTGTATTTTCATTTTAAGCGGCTCACAATTTTGGAGATTTATATAATCATATAAGGAAATGCAATTTTTTTTCTATCCAACGGCCCTGAAGTTAGTAAGATTTATTTGGTATGATTTCAATATTAAGTGCAATTTTAGTTTATCGTACTCACTTCTTTCTATAAACTGATTTGCACTTTGGAATCGACCAATTCTCGAGCGATAAAGACCTCAATTATCACACCGTCGCCCTTCAAATATGTGACTTTCCCCTTCAACCCGACTAAAATAAATGATCTTCATCCAATTCAGGGGGCTTGGAATGGCAATAGGATTCATAGTAATTCCCTGAACTTTGAAGCAGAGTGAGTCAGCTCAGCAAGCGACTCTGGGAGTCAAGATAGCAAAACGCCACTGCTAACCATAACAGGTTGTTCGAGAACGGGCGGAAGGCAGGGCCCTGTCCGGCATTCGTTCTCCTGAGCCAACAGCCACCCACTCTAAAGCCACCCGTGCCTAACACACCGCCCGCCCCCCTTGGCCCCTCCCACCCCCTCGGAATTGAGTTCTCCCATTCTCCACTCGCACCCCTTCCGACCCACCACCCTCATGCATAGGGTCCCCCACGCTTCTTGCCTCCGTCAGATATTTCTCTCGACGTAAGAGGTTTCTCTCTCTCTCTCTTCCTCTCGAGATCTGATAATCCGACTACCTCAGTCGTACTCTCGACCACTGAGCCGCCTCCACTCTCCCACCCGCTCGTCGTCTACCATATCCAGGCCCCCAAGACCAGCATCCCCTCATACCACCCGATACCCCCCGCCCTCCTGCATAATTTCCACTCCACGCACGTTTCAGGCACCAAAGCCGAGGCGATGTTTTTGCTCGCCGTCGCAGAGGAGTGGACTCGGGCGGCAAGAAATGGTCGCACGGGCATGGGATGATGTTTCAGGCGGGAGTGGAGGGGAGCGGAGTGTCCCCCACCTACCATCCCATACTCCAGACAGTCTGGTTGCCTTCCTTCGGGGAGTCCACTCCTCTCTCCCACCCACCCCCAAGGGAGAAAGGCGTGGGCCGTGGCCGCGCGCCCCGACGCCCGATGTCTTCTCCGCCGGCCGCCGTTCTTCCCTCTCGAGTTTGCTCACTCGCCGCTCACGTGTGGACTCGGCGGAGCGGCTCATCCATTCTCTCGCGGGGCGTCCATCGTCCTCGGCGTGCGCTGGCCGCCATCCGAACTTCGCAGCGGGATGTTTAGCGTTGGGTGGCACTCTTTCCGAGAGGTGCCCCTTTCACGTTAGTGACAGGTGCGGAATGTTGCGTTTTTCGAGTAATTCGCAAACCACAATCGCTTTAGGCCCAACGATCCAGCTCAAATTCATGATTTCCTTTTATCATTACCTTGTTTTAGGTGAACTCCTTATGAATGATTTTGACTTCTAAAGAGAAACTCAACGCACTAGTGATTTCTGTCAAAGTTGTTTGTAAATCATCCACATCTGACTGCATTATAGTAATATGAAATTGAACTGCGGTTACATCTAAGGAGAATAGCCATTTGTTTGCGATGAAAAATATTTCCAAGAACGATAGATTTTTGCAGCCTGTTTACCATCGTAATTTGTCTTCTGCATATGGAATAATAACTATGTATTCCGTATTTAGTGGAGCGATTTCAATAATTTATCAGGGAAAATAAAACATGACGATTCATGTTTAGAAAAATTTACCAGGAAACACGCAAGGTCTCTGTTAGTCCTGCGGCAAATTTGAGGCCCGACTGACACAAACAGACTATGAAAAAATTTTTCTTTCGACCTTCAGTTTTTATCAGTCTGATCATGTTTCGATTATAATTTCATTATTTCATCTTTTGTTTGAAGGTAAGTTATGCAAACATCAGTTCATGGAGAAAAATTCCTTCGTGCATATGAAGTTATATTCTCATCTCGTTATTAACATCTAGAATTACATGAGAATTCTCGCCACCAGTGATATTGAAAGTAATTTAGAACCTTATTATTAGCATTTATTTATATCGGTGTGGTTCGATTTACATAATTGATATTTCGTCAAAATACAGTTAACATGAATTCTCCAGAATGAAATTTATTATGGTCACTCCGAATGAAAAAATGGCATTTAAAAATTGATGGTCGTATGATATTTTTCATTTGAGATATAAGATTTTTGGAAACTGATTTTTCATTGAATTATTACTCAAAATTATATCAAATGGCAACATTGAGACATAATGAAAGAAATTCAGTATCTGCTAATGGGAGTTCGTATCTGGAAAATCATCTTTGACAAAAGTACTGCAAAGAAAGAAATTAGCAGGTAATAATTGAATTAGAATATGTGAAAAGAATGGTATTTGGAAGTACTTAGGTCGAGTTTTCTCATTCTTGTTTCCCATGGTATCTGTTGGTTACTTTGAAACTCCTATTCATAGGCTATAGTACTAATAATCGCTAACACTTCCTTAGCGTAGCAAGGTTGCTCTTTCCGGGTTGTGGATGTGTGATACACATTATTCTATGCTCTACCTCAAACCTGTGTTTATTTTCTAAGCTTTGAAATATTATGATCATTTGTTTCCATTTGCAGTGCTGTTGAGAAATGAGACCATTATAGGGAGAGTATAGGTCCGTTGAGTGTAGGTAATTTTAAATGGCAATAATACTCAGGTGTTCCCTATAAAGATTAAAGAAAAGCTCCAGTTTCGGTTCCTTAGTTCTTTAACACTAGCCGACCGGAGGTCGCCGAAGAGGGCAGCTTCTGGTAAAGGGCATCGGTTTCGTAGAAAAACCACGGCGTGTTCGCGTCCTCCACCTTAGTTCCCATCGACTTCGAGCGACCGCCCCGGCAGCACGCGTGCGTATGGACGGCACGGCCTCGCGTCCGATGGAGTGACTCGCAAGGCACGCAAGGCCTTCCTCACGAGGATCGCCAAAGGGCGGGTCGTCGACCTACGGGAAATAACTTCACCCGCCTCCCTGTCCCCCCTTTCCGTTGGCCCCCCCTACAGCACTGCCCCTTCCTCTCCCATCTACACCTTCCTCCTCCCCCCTGACCCCCTTGACTCTTCACAAATCCACCTGCCCTATCCTAGTGCCCTTCCCCTCCACCCGTTTCTCTCCTCCCCTCCTCGCTCCCGGTCCGAGGGCTCCCACCCTCCAGGCCCTCCGTCCCTTTCGCCAATCTCCCGTACTTAACCTTTGGTGAGCCCTCTCGCAGCATCACGATTCCCCTCACGGAGCCCCCTGTCCCCCCTCCTCGACAAACTTCCCCCCGCCGCTGCCCTCCACTGTACGACCGACATGAATGCCGCCCGTTTCCCGTCCCTGCGACCCGACCTGCGTATAGATTGATGGAAGCTCCCTGCTGACGTCTCCTTTAATTACCGAGCATTATGACACACGCGCTTTTTATATGCGTCACGAGTGCTCCACTACGTTTTTCTGCGAGCACGCTTTCCGGAGCTCTGGCCTCCCCCGTTTTTGCATCGTGAACCCGGGGTGATTACCTTAATCTGGATTGGAAGATGAAGATACCGTTCCGGGATGAATGGCTTGGGGATGATAACTGCAGTAAATGAGGATGGAATCGCCGAGGTTACGTTGGCTATGGGGACCTTTTAAGGAATGGTGACGCTTTTGATTAATGAAATTCTGAATCCCTCGAGGAGAAAGACAATTTTAGCATTTCGTATCGGAATAATAAAATTTTGTTATGTCCTCTGAGTAGCTTCTCTTGTGTGAGATGAAACTGACTACTAAAGGTCAAGGATGAACGCCCCCCTTTCTCTATTATAACGAAATACCTCTTACTTTTGCGTTTCTGCGTTTTGGGTTTTCACCGCGTTGTTGTTTGAACAAACAACAACGCGGCGAAAACCCGAAAATGCAGAATTCTTCAAAATAGACAGCTGTTTGATGGAGAATAAAATTTTTGTACTTTTCCACTTATATTGTGTATTCATATTATATGTTTTTTTATATATAATATATGATATGTAAAAAATATATCCCGGTCAGGGAAACTATTTTACGCTTGCTTACGCTTGCTCAATTCTACCTTTCCCAACATTCCTGTGTTCGTCTTTTGTGTGTATTCCTATCCCTTTTCCTTATATCAGTATCCATGTGGATGAATATGTGTTCGCTATGTGGCGGGATTTCCTGTTTGAATGTTGATATATAGGTGATTTTTGCATGAAGATAAACACATTATTGGGTAAGCACAAGAACTTTACCATCTTATGAGTCTCTTTCATAAAATAAAACTTACTGAGAAAACCTTCCGACCTCAAATAGTATTTTACCTACCTTTTGTCTATTCCCGATTATATAGTCAACTGTAAATGAAGACTGCTATTTTTGCGTCAAAGTTAAATCCAAATTAGTGGTATTATAAAAACCAAAATGTGCCATTTCACCAAGTATCTTGAGGCTTTCTTATTAAAAAGACGTTCTCTTCTTCCATAGTTAAAAGATTGTCTCCTGAATTGTAATATGTTGGAGCGTTGACTGAATTCAATCCGAAAGAACAATTTGACGATGCTCTTGGTATTCCCCTGAAACTACAGATTAAGTCCACTGAAAAAATTTAGCGGGCCATATCAAAACTCATTTCACTTCAGAGGCTAGCGCTCCCAAGAGTAATTTTAGATGGAAACAATTCGGACGTTGTTCGTGACCATCTATCTGGTTTCGATCCATAAGAGCCTACCTCGAATGCATCAGGGCTTGAGCATTCAACGGCGCGTTTTACGAGGGTGGCCGTTCATCATTCGTACGCATAAATCGAGACACGATCAGCCGATCGCTGTGATGTTTTAACTGCTCACGGTCAATGCATGGCTATAATTTACAGGAACTGGTTTTTCAGTGCGTGGGCAATCTATCCAAAAAAAACTGCTCGACATTGTCATTTCCTATCCATCACTCCGCTTCCTCAAATCTGGCGAAAAAAGGGGAAGTACTTCATTTTATTTCTCATTTTTTTAAACATCAAACAGCTTATTTGTTTTAGCGTTTCATTAAAAGTAATGCGGGGAGGTAGTAAGGAGTAAGAGGCAAGGCAACTAAGGATCCAGAGACAAATCCCTTATCTCCCTTGTGTCTTTTCTCATTGAGGGAAAAGATCCCGTCTTCTTAATTGGCTCACCTTTCATGCCTGCTGGCGTCTCGGGGCTCACTGGTAAGGAGAAGGAGGGGGGCGGGGTTGAGGGTTCGCTCTTCAGGGGCAGCAGGCGGGACAAATGCTCTCGGGAGGAGGAAAAGTGAGTGCCACGGGGGTGGAGCGGGATCGGGGCGGGTGACGGAATAATTGGGAGGGGAGTCGTGGGAGCGGAGGAAACGAGCAAAAATACAGATTGACATGGTTTCAACTCCTCGCGTCTCTTTTGCGCCAGCCCTATTCCACATCTTTCCCCCTCTCCCGACCTCCTTCCTTTTATAACACTCGCCCGTCACACACTCCCTCCCCCACACGCCCGGATGAGAGAGGAAGAGTGGTAGCGCGAAGGATTTCGGGTGAAAAATGAGACACATGCATGCTTATTTGCACTCCCTCCCTCTTTCCTTCCCTCCCTCTTTCTCCCGGAATGCCTTTTGTCAGATAAACCCACGTGAGCCAAGGAGCCGCCGCCTGCTGCTCATCGTGTCCCTAGTCGCTCTCAGTCGCGGCATTGGAAGTTGCACCCTAGGGCCGGTATTCGCGTCGCGCTCTTCGGGCGCTCAGGGACGCGAGTCCCTCTTCCGCACCCGCCCGCTCCTTTCCCAACCGCGTCCACCGCGTGGGGAGGCAGAGTTTGAGAGTTGCGCTCCAATCCCAACGGGTCCTTTCGAGCGAGCAGTTACTTTGTGTCTAGGATGGCAAAGGCTTTAAATGGGGCGAGACGACTGCTCTCACCGACTAAACTAATGATTCCTGGCTCTCTCTCCCTTTGGCATGGGATGTGTGGGTGAAGGAATTACGTGATTCTTCGGTCATGTGCTTTTCCGGTCAATGTACCAGGTTTATTGAACTCCGTATTTGAGATAATGATAGCATGTACTTAGAAGTCGTTGGCTGCACAAGTTATTAATATCAGCGTTTTTAAATTGTTGTCTACCTGGGAAATATAAAGCAAATATTTATCGTGCGATACTACAGTTAGCTCGCTTTATAGTAATATCTTGATCAACTCGATAATTTGAAGTCAATTCAGGGGATTCTACAATTATGAATTATGTTGGCTTAATTTCCATTTTTTATAAATGTTAGTAATTAAATACATTCAAATTCGATTCTGTTGAGCAATATGTTTAATGGCATTTCTAAGCTCGAATGCAATAGTTCTGGAAATAATGCATTCAATCGGTGGAAGTGTCACTCAGATTTTTACATGAGTTTTGTCCTAACAGTTGTACGGAGCTGCCCTAATGGATGATCATTCTTGTGGAGAAGGTAGCTGTAGTCAATATGTTATTGTGAAAGAGTTGGTGCTAGAAGTCACAACCTACCCAGGAAACATGTAATCCGTTTTCATGAGGTAAAATACTTTAAGATTAAGATAAGTCACTCATTTATACAAGACAAACATATTTATAGGCGATAGAAATGATCTATCATAATCATTAACATCCTTCTAATGTAAAAACACTCGATCATATTTTAGGTTATTGAATAATGCAATTCCCAGTAAACATTCATATTTAAAAAATAGTAACAAATATTCCGTAAAGGTATAGGTGGTGGTACATAATGTGATTAAGTCACAGTCAGTATCCTCAAATCAGGAAAATGAGTAAGGGTTATATTGCTTGCTCTACTACAAGAAATAGTTCGATCTACTCGTAGTATCGCAGTAATCTGTCCTGAAAACTACGAATATGTAAAAATCATTAGAAAGTGATGAATTGAATTCGGGATTCCCTCTTTAGAGGTACAATAGAATATTCATTAATTGATAGCATTCGCTCCAATTTTGTAAAAGTAGTCACCCGCCACGCAGGGAAGTAATATCGATCCATTCCTTTTTCTAATTTATTTAATTTGTAACAACTAAAACGGATTTTGAGGAAATTTTTTTCGATTTCATAAATTCATTTTAAAGAAAGTCTAACAAGTTTATTTTTAGGAAAAGTAATTCATGAAACCGTAAATCTATAAATTTATTGCAGTCGACATTAGCTTAGTGGACGAAAACATACCATGAGTCATCAGGCATCGATTCTAACATGGGATAAGTACGTTGCGACCTTTTGCTGAGCGGCAATAAAGAAAATTAAGATCACCAATGGATAAAAATCGGAATATAAATTCTAACATACTTGACGTTAAAAATGCGCTGATAATTTGGGACTCTGCGTAGAAGAACTCTTATTTTGTATCTTAAAATGATGTCCATTTGGCAAATATCATTGTGAGCAGGAGGCGTCTCATTAATATTGGATAGATGTATTTTTCAGTCACTGCAAGCACGTATATTGCTTTTACACCTTAAAATATTAGACAAGTTCAATTCATTATAGCTTAGCCTTGACAAAGGGATGGATTTATCCCTGTATAACATTGGCTAGGTGAGAAAACAACACATACGTATTTGGGGAAAAGACTGCCTAATTTTTTGTCTCTCCACATGATTGACAACAGTAGATAAATGATAACTGAATTTATTTATTAACTCTTCTCTATTCTTTTTCCCTTTTTTCTGGATTGTAGGAAAGTTATTGATGATCTATAGAAGATTATATTAAATCTAATGGATAGTAATAATTGCCTTATTTCCGAATTTCTCTTCATTATTTCGCCATTATGTGAATATAATATAACAATTGATTAGTGCATGTATCTTTTTAAAAATGCTCTTAAATTACGATTTTAGTATTGTCTTAGAAAGTTGGGTACCATTACTGCCTGCATTATCTGTGACATGCTCGTATTGCTGTGGTCCCCCTGCCACACACCTTTTTGGTGGCTCTTAGGGTATTTATGTAGATGTAGATGTATTTTCATTCAGCGTTTGACTTCAAATGGTGTAATGAAGTGGGTAAAAATTAACAATCAACCTCATTGGATACGTGAAAGCTACGAATGCGCAGTATATTTTTTGAAATGTCTAATAATTCAGCACAAATTAAAGTATACTAATACCGTTAGTCGTCAAAACATTTAAAATATTATTATTTTATATGCGTCAACATTTATGTAATTTTATATGAAATCTTAATGGCAAATTTTGTGGATATACAATTTTATTTTCTCAAATGTAGCCAGCTACAGATTTAAGGACGAGCAAACCTCTGAAATGATGATTTTCCTTAAAAAATTGTAAAATTTAATGTATTCAATAAATTATTACGCAATACATCTTACTGCAGTCAATTTTGCGAATTTCATGTGGCAACAATTGTCTTCTCCTCTAAAACTCAAACCAAAGTCAATGAGGTTTGAATAAAGCACAAATAATGTAGTTCTCCATGAAAGAAAATTTAATCAATATTTTTTTGAGTCCCCTGCGAGGGAACTTCGTTGAGAAGAGTACACGGTCCAGTTGTCTGGAAACGAAAATTCTTCTCCCACTGTTGCAACCGAGGAAATCTCTTGAGCAAACTCCTTCCGTCGAATGCTCTCTCTCCTTCATCCCCCCCCTCCAGAGTGGAGGCGTCATTTATTTCGGAATATCGTTTCAGAGGGACAAAGAGTTTGCTCTTCCTCTCAACAATCACGAAGAAAACGGTCGCGAAGAGTTGGAGGGAGGGAGGCGGTGGGATGCGAGCGGTGGGTTGGGTGAAGCCCGGATGCACTTCATCAGGCTCCTTCCACCATTTTTACGCCTCAAAAATCCAATAAGGAGGACCTATAACGTCGGGAAATGAGTTGAATTTTTCCCCCTCAACCCGTCTCCTCCACACCATGGAAACGTATCACTCGAGAAACGGAAGCGGGGGCGAAGGGGAGCTGGCGGGGCAGGGGTTCGAGGGGGTCTGAGGGGTTTAGCCGCTGTGCCCGGGAGGAAAAATGTGTCCCATCGGCTTCCCGGTTCCATTCCCCATTCCCTCGAAAAATAAAGAGCAGTGTGGGTGGGACGTCCTGGGGGCAGGGGGCAGACCGGGCATCTATCGACTGGCATCCGATTCTGGTGGCCGCAATGCATTGGCACGCGGTACTATGAACCCCTCTTCCCCGGCTGACACTGCCTCTCTTCTCCGTCCCCTATTTTCTCTGTTCTCCCCGTCTCCCACCTCTTCATCCAACACCCTATCTCCCCTCCCATGTAAACATCCACCCATTGCGGCCCTTTCCTTCTTTTTCCCCGTCATCATTCTTTTGTCGTTTTGTGCGTACCTGTTTTCCACATTGCGAACTATTGTATCCCAGCCCCACTTGAATCGATTATCCCGATTTCTTCTCGTCACAGTTAGTAAGCATGCGCCTTAGTCTTCAGTTGTAATGGCATTATGGCCCAGTTAGTTCCTATTTTTCCCAGTTGTTTGCCGTAAAACGAAATATATTATTACTTCTTCCGCTTTAATGGTTTGCTTTATCCTCGTCGGTATTCGCCTTTTCCAAAAGGAATAGTTTTCGTTTCTACTATTTCCATCGACTAGAAATTCGGGGGAAGAAATATAAAACGATTATTTATTTTAATTTATGATTTGTTTCTCAAATATATTTATTGGGAAAAATTAGATGGAAACTAACTTCAAAATATCGTCTGGATGAATGTTAATGAAATAACTCAGAAGCATTGGAGACAGTAATATGCCCACAATTGAAACTTTGTTTGTTTCAAAGCACAGATAGTGAAACAAATATTTCTGTTATGAGTATATATTCTTTGCTTTCTTTTTTCAGATCATATCTTATATAAACAATTAGGATATGAGACGTAGAAAGTTGACTCTCAGTGTTGTGCAGAAAATACCTACATTCATAAAAAAATATGGCCCAAACAGGTCTTGTAAATAGATATCCTATCTCCATTCAATTTAATATTTTTGAAATGCTGAAACAATACCTTTAGATAAATATAATTCAGAGAAAATCATTTTATATCTTTGACTACCAATGCTCTCGTGAACCAACTAGGAATTCTTTAATATCTTTTCTGATAAAATATTGACAGTACATTTCCACTCACGATGTTTCTCTCAAGTTTTACTGATGATTTTTGCTTATAACCTCTGCAGTGAGTGTATATTAAAATATTTTCTCTTTTAGAAAAATTGTCTCGCGTTTCTATATTTGATAATATTTGAAAATCTAATATTTTCTATCTAAACTTTCCTCTGCTACTCTCCTTTCTTTGACCTCTGCCTCGTACTTCCATGAGACGATATTAGATTGATGTATTCGATTTAACGGAACTTAAAAAAATATTTTACGAACTTAATGCACCTAAAAAGATTTGTTGGTCGTATATAAACTTATATTTTTTGATGGAATTTAACGGCGTCGCGTTTCGTTGGAACACAATGAGTTTTATCGGCACTTGCACGAGATTATTGCGTTTTCATTTTAATTTACGATTCCAGTCTCGGTTCATCGTAATATCAAAGAAAATAAAATGGGTTAGTTGGTAAACGTACTCCCGCGTGGATTTTAATCGAAAGGCGTTTCGGTGGACTGTCTAGCTCTATGGCGGCGTAATGTGTGGTTCCACGTGATATTTCTACCTGAAAATTTTAGGGATCAAAAGCTTGCCGCTGAGTCTTTTCGTCCAACCCCATGACTAGCAGGTGATTTTTTGGCCTCGCCACGTTCCAGTTTGCGAAGGTTTTCCGTGTATGTTTTTTTGTTGCTCATGTATGATCTATTACCTCCTGCGAAAGCCCATTTGAGTTTCTAGGACCTGATTTTCTGTTAGGATAAAATGGCGTCGCAGACTCACTCATAAAACTTAAAGCTTGTGAATATTCTGATTCTAGGAGGTTGAAACAGTATGAATCTTTTAGGAAGAAAATGAATGCCCCCGGAAGTTTAATACCTAAGTGCCTCTCTCACATATAACCTTCTTCCACATTTCTGTCGATTGGCATTCAATTGGTGACGCCAACGCCCTAGGATAATGCTAATTATTCTGGTGTTGGTCCCTAAAATCTGGTCACACATTTGAAGACGGTTTGAATGTGTCCGCCATAAATACGAACTTGAATGCGTCTCATGAAACTTTTAATTATTACTTACAATTTTGGCAGTACCTACTACGTATCATCTATACAGTCTTAATCCAATAGCATTCCGTATGATGCTGGTGGAACAATTATTTACTAATTTTCTACTGTAAAAAAATCCAAATTATGAACGGAATCTTATTCAAAAAGTGAAAGCAAAATACTTTTCACAAAGTTCTTAATTTAGAACATTCCTATTCGAAACTAAAAATTGGTTATTTTTACGAGCAATATTTTTTTATTTAATTTGAAACGGCTTTGATGCCTCTCCATAAAGGAAGACGAATTGTAATTTTTAAGTAGGAGGGTGCGAAATATAATCACATCCATTCCTGCATTTAAATTTGGTAGAATGAAGTAATGTCGCAGGTCACATCAAATATATTTTATACTTTATTTTGTCTATATTAGTTTCTTACAATGTATAAACTCAGATAGAACCAATTTTCCATCACATGCATCGCTTTGAATACGAGGCCCAAGTTTTATCATTTTTTGTAAGCCAAATACCCGATATAGAACTGCATGCAGATTTTTCAGAGTTATTTATGTGATTGACAGTTTACCACAATTGTTGATTCCATTGATTTTGCGTTGTCATTGGGCTTACCTATTACTCTGGACGTTTTGTAATAATAAAAATAGAATGAGAGTAGCTTTAAAAAATTTATGTTTTGATTCTATTTAGGTTGCAGTGATCAAATTTAGCATGGAAAAATTCCGTTCCTCCTTTTATTTTCACCTCTCGTACTCTATTTCATTTTATTTTCTCTGTAAATATTATTCCTCCAAACACGAAATCTAAGTGCCGAATGAAATAAGCTATCGTTTGTGGATTGGTTTGACCGTCTTTCGACTGCTGGAACCTCGAAATTCGGTACACGTTTTCAACACTTCTCTTTGGGAAAACAGTAAACAGAACCAGCGTCTATACATAAAATGTATTAGCTTTAGGTTTGTCACCGAAGGTGAGAGATTGAGCCTCAGAGTATCATGCTAGTACTCCTGCCGGTAAAAAAATATTAAGCTTTTGAAAGAATTCCTCTTTTCTTAGGTTAATTTCCATGCATGCCGTAAGGAAAGAAATGTCTGCGAGGACATAACTTCCATGTATCGTGTAACCCAAAAATTGAATGCCGAAAGTTGCCGACAATTATTTTTATAGACGAGTTTGTTGGTTTTATTTATAGACTTCGGGCCTGCATTCTTACTTGCACTAAAAATGTCTCACGAAATTCTTGTTATTGTAAAACTGAGCAGTTAAACAAAAAATGGAGAAGCGCTCCACGCTACAGTTAACGGTGGTAATGGCGATAAATAGTTGGAGGGCAATTGAAACTGCATTGCCCTATTCCCTAAATTATTCGACTGTATACATTTCAACAGATATACATTTGAACGTGGGTTGCGGTAGTCCAGGGGTAGAGCGTTTGACTTCTGACCGGAGGGCCAGGATTCGATATCAGGGGAAACCTCTCTGAGTACCCAAGGTATGTGAGTTTTTAGGTACCAGATTTTTCTGGGAAACCATAACCGGCACAGGGAAAGGAACTGGCCCCCCTACCCTGATGTGCGAATTTCACACGCCGTCGGGTTTAGTACTGGGTGAACTCTACCATCACCTACTAAACCGACATTTGGGTTGATTACTGTGTTTATGGTTTATACATTTCAACTTCGCTCAATATTTGATATCATACTTTTAACATGACTTTTCTACGGTCTTAAAGGAACCAATTTTTGGAGTAATGAATGGTAGCACAACTTTCCCTTAATGGATACTTTCAAAACTAGCGGACTTGCTTCTACTTTAGTTCTCACCAGACTACCAGCTTGACGTTCCCCTTCGGACACCACGGTCACGCAAATGGATCCCCTTGACTTTCTCTCCATCCTTAGGAATTATTCACCAACCCTTTCCGACACACGCTCCTGTGCTCCCCTTCGACTCTCGCCGGCCATCGGAGCCTCCATCTTGAGTGGGAAGGGAGTGAGGCAAACCTTTCCGACAGTCACTCGACTCGTATATTTTCAGGGTCTAAACGAACGGTTCCACGGGACCCCTAACAGCCCTCTTTCCCTTCCATTCCGTTCCTCCACCTTCGGGGAGCGACCTGCGACAAGGACCCAAGCACGAAGAAATTTAGACAGACGACGGAAATTTCCGACGGTTTTTTTCGTGAAAATATGGATTCTCAACCTCGGTGGAAAATCCCAAAACGGTGGAAATAAATATAGCAAAGACTATTATTTAAACGTTGTTAGACAAAATTGCCGTGGTGCGTCTTATAGTTGGAAGTTTTGTTAAAATAACTACCTTCCGTTCTACTCTTCTCATACCTTGAATATGAACCATATCCGTCTAGGATTACGCATTTAAATATTTAGCTTGTGAATTAATTTAAAATCTCCGTTGAATTTAACCAGTTCAATTACCTAAAGAATGTTATCTATCTATATTCGTCGAGCATTACTAATTCGCTCGTCGACGTTCCTTTATGTAAAGAATACAAAAAAGGCATAGCGCTTAGTCCTGTTTGTTAGGATCTCTATCATAATGTGAATTATTTACATTGAACGGACATGAACGAACGCTCATGAATAGGTATAAATTAATTAGCAATTAAAAAGCAATTATTCTTCTATATATTGGTGTAGTTAAAAGAAGACCTTTGCACGCATTGTTAGAAAACGTGTAACTTCTATTTTGATCATTAAATAAAGATTTTTTCCACTTACATGCCTGACGATAGCTTAAGTGAATCTCTCCAAGTTATCTTTACGTTTATCATATAAGAGGCGCTATTTGGAGGATTCTTGGAAGATTTCTCTTTTGAGGTCTTTGGTAATATTCCGGGTCTTCAAATCATGGTTCTTTTGTATTAATCGAAGGAATTCCGACCCACGTGTCCAAGGACTAGGAGAAGTTAACAGTCAAATATATCTAACGCTTATATCTTTGCTCCCTAGACTTAAAGAAGCTACTCATTATGGTTGAAGATACAGTGAGAAATATTTTTCACCCAACACATTATAATAAATGTTTAATTTTTTCGACGAGTAAAGCAAGACATATTTCAGTGGCAAACACGGACATCTGACTATAATTTTTAGAACTGCTGGAAAAGCGGCCGTAGAAAACATGAGATAGCAAGTAGGAAGGAAATAGTGAGCGGTTCATGAGTTTACGCGAAAGGTTTTCGAGGCAGATAAGGGATCCAAATCGTGTGTACGTCTGAGACGTTAACTGATAAGATTTGGCTGACAGGAAAGAAGCTGGCATTAAGCGAATTGTAGCAAGGGAGTTGCTAGGAGGGTTTGACCCGTAATGTTAAGTGATAAGGCACGGAGTGAAGGAAGGGCTCTGACACTCGGGAGAATTCAGTTCAGGACGTAGCCGGATTGGGACGTCTTCAGGTGCACACCGAATCTGCTTTTTAAATAAATCTATTTTTTCTTGGAATAGAAAAATATTCCTGATGTATTACTGGGCATATATAAGTTATTATGTGCAATTAAATTCATGACGTGCTACCAAAAAATTAAGATTATTGATATCTTAGGACGGAAGGTTTGGTTCAAGAATGTAGACCAAAAAAAAAAAACAAAACGTCTAAGCTAATTATTTTGCTAGCTTAAATTCACCATTAAATTTGATGCTGTATTTTAAAATTGAAGGAAGGTGAGTAGTTAAATTTTCTACTACCCTATTCTTCGAAGTTACAAGTACTTCTTCTAACCATACGTTTGCGTAATTTTTCCAGGGCACAATTTCAATTACTCTTTTAAATTCTTTCGGTACATTAGAGGAATGAATCATCACCAGATTTTTAATTCTTCGCCTCAAATTAAGCTTGTATATTTTAAAAATGTTATACTTGGCAGGAGCAGCTGCCTGGCCCTGTATTTGTTGTATTTTCCGAGCGCCGCATTCGTGAATAACACGACAAGAGCGTACATGGAAATGAATTAACGGCCGCCTCCGATGATGTTTGCCCGAAAAATGTACCATCCGCCCGTTGGAAGTGAGCGCTTTAATGGGATTCATTTTTGAATCGCACATGTGGTTTACGGCGTAACCTAACTTCACCAGCCTCCCCTTGCGCTATAAATCTCTTTTAACGGCGCATAAACGAGAATGTGACGGTTCAATGCGAGCTCAAGGGGACGCTGCAACATCCTCCCGCTATTCATCCAGTTGCTACACAGGAACGAGCGCAGCGAATTCTAGGCCTAAAAGGTCGTAGCGATTTGTACGGGGTTAACTTTTTCTGCAGTTTCTGCTTTCATTTTATTGATCCCCGAGATTGCAACAGTGAAAAATGAGTCAATTGGTGGAACAAAGAAGGAATGGAATGAAAAGCAAATTTTTTTGCCATTCCATCGACCTTATTTAACAAATGCACCAATATTTTCATTGCAGAGCTCGCTCAAAGCAAGGTCATGAAATACTTGATAGAGGAAATAATCCCTATCAGTTATACGAGTATATTTGAGAAGACCGATAATCGAGTTCACAAAATTGGGTATCAGTAGCAATAGTTTCATCGATAAAATGAGCAATCCATTTGTTTTTGTTTTATAGAGAACTATTGTGGAAATTTTCCATCCAAATATGATCTGCGACTGTTTTGCAAAATATGAATGCAGATGGAGTACGTAAACATAGAGATTACTACTGTCCAAAAAAGTGTAAAGCACTTGATATAGAATAGTGTTAAATATTTTTATTAAAATCTTAAATGCGACAAATGAAACCAAACTAGAGAAAATTTCGTCTGTTTTGTTAACGAAAATTGTGCTTGAAAATTGGGAGCCATCCTTTAGGATAGGAGTAATTTAAGGAAAAGGATATTTCATTGAGCATTGATCCTAACATTGGATATGAAATGTTAGTTGGTCTGGAAAAATCAAATTATAACTTCTTGACAACAATTTATTCGTTGAAAATCTAAGCAGGGTTCTGCTTTGCACATTTGGTAAAGAGGAAATCCCTATTTTTGTTATTGCTAACATACTGAAAAGGGCTTGCGGTCCGCAGCGATGCATTTATCCTCCGACGGAAGCGGAAGGGACTACGGGTCGTGCAGGCACTGTAGTGCAGGGATTAATCGCAGCAAAGGAATCGGGCCGTCACGACCACACCGTGGGCGGCCGGGGAGAAAATTGCAAATGGAATTAACGGTACGGAGAGGTGCGAGGGGATTCTCCTCAAAGTAAAAATTGTCCCGCGGAGTTGGATCGTGTGTACTTATATGAGGCGGTGCTCGGTGGAGGTTCGCGAATTTCTTCCGTCTCACCCGAGGCGAGGAGGCGACGTCGGGGGTAGAGGATTCCAGGCGACCGTGGACTCTAGCGCTCCCTCCAAGAGACGGGCGCTCGTTTCGGATGTTGAACTAGGATTCTGATTCGAGACCATAAGGAGACTCCCCATTTGCGAGTACCCCATTAACAATGGCCCCAGTCACGCGAGGCACTCCGGCGTCGCCGCGAATGTTAATTCAAGTCTCTTTGCGCCGTGTTCCAGAAATAAAGACCCCTGGGTCGGGCGGGATGAATGGGGCGAGGCCTCAGACGGGGTTGGGGACTAGAAAAGGAAGGAAAGGGAAGGTAGAGGATAGGATACCACTTGCCGGACTCTTTCAAAAATCCAAGCGGAAGAACTGCGAAAACCCTTCCGTCTCCTCCCGCGCCACTTTCCGGCTTCCCTGCCCGACCAAGCCGCCTGGTTATCCCTGACCTCGCTATCCCCCAACCTTCCCCGCCATTTCAAAACCGCGAATATACCTTCCTTTTCCGCAGTGTCCGAAAGGCGAAACCTTTTGTTCGACGAAAGGGACCTTTGCCGCCCCCCTGCGAAAACGAAGCCGGAAATGGGGTCGTGGCTTTTGAACTCAAACCCCTCCCACCCTACTGGGGCCCTTTGGGTTCCAAGGAAGGGGAAGGTTGCGGGTCGCGCTATCTTGTGGAACCTCGTTACTCCCCACGCTTCGTGGAACGGTGGGGCTCGGGTTGGGTGGTGGGATGTGGTCCGTCTCCACACCCTCGCGCCCAAGTAGGCCGAGCGGACCACCTTAGGGTAAACGTCGGAGGGGCTGTAAGTGTAGCGGATGGCGTCCTGGCCGTATCCTACCGACCATTCTCTCTCTAAGACCCCTCACTTCAATCTGCGCTCCGTTGCGTTACACGCTCATACCTTCGAGGGTGACCCCCTCGCTTCGCATCTCCCTGGTATGTGGAAAGAGGGACTACCGTCGCATCCGGTGTCTCCCTTCATACCCCAGCTTAGCGTTAGAGGGGTTAATATCCTTTGCTCAGCCATTCGTTACCTTCGTCGAAGTACACGCGAGTAAATACGTTTCATTCCATGAATACGACCCAGGTACGTTCATAGGAAACCCTGCCAAAGTCCAATGCGGTCTGTCTGTAATTTTTACTTCGCTTAAATAACTTCACGTCAAAGAATTTCTATTATCTGTTATTCTATTAGTTAGAAGTCAAACTTCTAGATTTTCCATGTATTATATGATTATTTTAACAAATGGTAAATACGTTTTCTCGCATTTTAGCAAGTGAGGTGAAAAACCGTTAGCGTGCGGTATTTTCTCAGTAAACAAGGTAGTTCTTTGCAAAAACCGACATATTCCTTAGGAGTATTGATAATACGGAGAAATATTGCCCACTTTCATTTAATACCTCCTCTAATATATTTTCAGGCACGAATTATACCCACGGTTTACCACCAAATAAAGTCTTACCATATCAATGACCGTAATAATCATCGTTGCATCTACCTATTTGATGATAATTATTAAGCGCTGTATGAAGCATTTATACCAAGACTCGCCTAGCTTGTGGTCCAATTTGAAATCTTAAATTTTTTATCAGCCAGACATGTTTAATGTCGTTAACATTCACTTTGGTGTACGTGGTTAAGGAAAGCTTAGTGTTACCTTATCACTTTTATTGTAATGCCATCATTTCTATGACGACCCTATATCTAATTAAATTACATATGCATACACACACATACACATACGTGTATATATATACATATATATATATAATATATATAATTCAATTAGATATAGATATATAGTTGTTACAGATGTGGAAGAAATGCCATGCACCGACGTCGCCTTGAAAGGTGAAGTTTAAATATATTATAATCGCATTCGTCAAGAATTTATTTATGTATTGCCATATTCAGAAATGTGTAGTGCTTTACCCGCAGACATATTCTCTTGAACGGCCCACAACATTTCATATTCTTCAAAAATAACAATCGACTCATTTTTCGTAATGCTTTGAGATGAAAACTTTACAAGTATCAACATTTCAACGAAGAGAAAGAGAGAATCCTTAGCATTCGACGCCTATCGAAAAATCGTTGGGATTAAACAATTCGCTTTGTCGGTGACAAACCGCCATCAATGGTTGATGTATACGATAATGCCCTCGAAAAAAATCGTCTTTTAGACCAGTCTGTTTCAATTCCACTTTTCTCTTAGGAAGAATAGAGATGGGACACGTGAAAAATGTTTGTTTATTCTGTTTTTCTGTTAAAGCGAAAAGCGAGAAGAACCTCAACAGTGCGTGGAAGTCGTTGATGAAACGTTTCTGCGGGAATTAAAGGTCCTTTCTAAGCGGATAACCACCAATGTTTTATTTTTATCGCTTACCATATTGACGAAAAATGTTTTCCTCCAGAAATATTTTTTCCTTGACGTTGATGGCAGACCCCGTATGTGAAATTTACGCTTCGTAAACGCCCGCTTTACTCGGTTAAACGTGACAACGTTAGAGTCGTATTAAAGGCGATATGACGAAACCATCCACAAACCTATTTGGGTCGAATTAATAACCATGGTTAACATTTGGCGAAAATTTGATGATATAGTAACTTTTCTTCTCCACATTCCATGATAAGTTTGGATATCGTTTAAGTAAAATTATGATAAAAGAGAAAATATACCATTACCTATCATCATTTTAGCGTGTAGTTTCTTTGTAGATAATTACATGAGTTTTTAAATATTCATGACCGGACCAAGTAAATGATAAAGCAAACGATTTCATGTGCCGGAAAATACCGTTTTTAATATCTCAATATTCATGAAACCCATTTTGCTAGTTTCATATCCTATAAGGTTATTAAAACTCATGTAACTAACGTGGGTAAAATAAAAATAAAAAAATATATCACGGTCTTAAGTGGCATTCATTGAAGAAAAAAATTGGTTTGAATGCCCAGCGGCATAACGTACTTAAGCCACTAGCATAACGAGAATAGCTCCACTATTATACGGAGTTACTGATGCACTTGTATACTGCGCCTGCTCTCTTCCCTTTAATTGGATTTACGTACAAGCATTATCCCGGAGAGTTGACTCTTGGGCGGATTTATACCTTTGAGTGATTTAATCGTACTTATAGAGAATACATTTAGTCTCGCGCCAATTCTAACCATTTCCCGCGACCGGAAACTTGAGTGAGAGAAATTACACCTTGGCGAAAATTATCCCCAGAGTTGGATTGCCTTTGGATAACGACAGAGAACAGGATACCCCTTGGAGATAATATGGCTTCGCCTTATTTTAAATTCATAGCAATTACCCTTTCTTTCAAGCATTCTCCTGAGATTTAATGAAATATATAGCGAGGCATGTGTGATAATTTATGCAGATAATATCTGATCAGGATATCCTGGTTATTTTCTCCCTAACTATCATGAAAATATGCTTGAAGAACTTGGTCGTTCGTATTTTATGCATGTATTATGGAGTTTTGTAGCGAAAATAATGTCTCAAAATTGAAGTGCGGAGGCGAAAGTCTTTTTTTGTAATATATGCACTGAAACAATATGAAATAAATTATCTTTCATCTTACTCTTATACGTTATTGATAAAATATTTTCACGAACCTATCAATGTAGGTTATTGAACATTGCCCTGTGAGAGATACTCTTCATTCGAGGTTTGGAAGATAATATTACCAATTAATTCTTTTGTGCACATATATTTATGTACATTTTTATATGGCTACTCTTATTTACCATACCATAAGATAGAAATGATATATTTTAAAGAATTTCCTTGAAGAATTAGATTATATTGTTGTGGAGAATTACGTCAGATCGCATCCTTTTCTATATCCAAGAATCAAGAGTTCAAAAGAAATAATTCCACATATCATCTGCGTTTGACAACGCTAGAAAAATATTAATATTCTCTTGGGGATGTCAGAACGTGAGTGGATGGAGTATACCTCCTAGCGCCAAAAGTGTGTTGTTAAACATGTTAATAGATTTGCTAAACTCTCCTGAGTATGATCGTATTGGATTAATTCGATTTCTTCCGTAGGAATGCGGGGTAAAAACGAATTGTCTCGTCATTTCCCTCAGCTCACCGTCGAGGGAAGCCTCGACGGTGAACCTTTGAATTAGTTGAGACCGGAGACGAAAATCTCCGAGGCCTTGAACCACAGCAAACATTTATTGCGCCTGGGCATAAGCGCGGGAGCCCGACCTTTATTGACGCTCTCTTTGAATACTTGTCTAAACTATCTCTGGTGAATACGAAACAGCGATCGTTGTGCGGAGTACATTCAAGCTCTTCGCTCCTCTTTGAAGTTTTATTGTCGGGCAATTGCGGAGTACGCTGGGACTTGACGCAATTCCTCGGCCTGCCTCTCCTCCCTTCCCGCCCCTCGTATGCTCCTTGTGCCCTCCCCAGCCCTCAACATCTCCTTTTCTTTGTCTCTCCTCTTCGCCTCACCCTTTTCTTCCTCACTCCCACGACCCAATATCCCATTGATTGGAGGCCGTCTCATTTCCTCTCCCATTTCAAACCCAAAGGCAAAACCACCCCCGGGGTCTCTTCGGTGAGAGATGAAGGCCACTATCAAAGGAGGAGGGGGACGGAGTGGATTGGTGGGTGAGCGTGGAGAGAGGGGCGACCCCCCTCCATTTTGGTTGGTCCCTCCCTTCGTCCACACACACACATATACTGGTTGAGACATGCTCGCTTCACCCCCTTTTAATATACCTTTACCATTTCCACTTCCCCTCAACCCCCCGACCCGTGATATCGCCTCCTTACTTCTTGTTTGACCGATTGCTCCTTGGCCCGGGGGGCAAGTCCTCCAAACCCTCCCCTGTCCTTCTGTTCACCCCGACCCGAGTGGGGGGCCGTCATTCCACCCACCCCCAATGGCTCTACTATCGCCCCCGACTCAGAGTCTTGGAGGCAAAGTGGGGAGCGGTTTGATCACGGGATTGGGATTTCTGTTCGGAAAGTATTGAGCTAAAACAGGTTTACTTGAAGGGATTCGAGTATATTTTCTTCCTTCGGGGATCCAAGCCCCGACATCATTTCCCCGAGGCCCTCTGAGTTGTGGGGCTCTTCACGGGCCTTCTCTCTCTCTTTCTGTCTCTCCCGAACGTCCATGGTCCCACCGTTTCATCCACCCTGGTTTTCCCACTCCACTTCGTCACTCTACCGTTCCCAACCCCGACTGCTTTCCGGAAGTGACATGTGATTCTCCACCGAGGCGGTCGTGCGAGGGTCGCGAAATTGAGTCCTTTTATATCTTGGTAGTTGGGTTGGGATGGGACTGAGCGAGTGAGATGATGGAGGGGGGAGGGCGGCAGAAGAAATGTGGCAAGGGGTTGAGTTGAGGGGTTTCCCAACGCCTGTGTTGGTTTTCGTTCTGAGCCTTGGCGAATGTGGGAGAACCCCAGGGGGGGACTGGGTGCGAGAAGGGAGAGAAAGCGAGGGGTAGCGTGTGAGACAGGACCTCCTCCGATCTCTCAGTGAGTGAGGTCTCTGCTCTGAAATATGTCACGTGTTGTCTGTCCGAATCCTCGATCTCGCCCTCGGTGGAGAAGAGGAGGGTCCGACCGAAGGCGAAATTAAGGGCACAAAGAATGACCTCTGTCATTCCATTCTAATCTGGAAGCCTAGGAACGGGGATGGGTAAAGGGTTTGGTCGCTCTAGGGCGCACAGTTTCCACACGAGCGGCGTCTTTGTCACTTCGCTAATGACCACGGTCCGCTGTCCCCACTCGCCCGGGTTTCGTCCATGTTCCTCCCACCCCCTTATTCCACCTCCCTTAACATTCTCACCCCCTCCCCCCGGGCTCCGTAATGCGAAATTAATGAGGATTTACTATCATGCGCATTACATTGTGTTAGCACCGCTTGCTTGGGGTTACTTTCGTTGAAACCCCTTGTCTTTTTACGAATAAATTTATTTCTTCTCTCCTCCCTAGGTTCTCATTGTGAAAAATTGAAAATTGTTTTCCACTACTATCCCGTAAATACCTATTTTACCGCTACAGTGTATGCATTAGAATGTCTTCTAATATCCGGGAAGTTTAGTTTATCAAACACGAAATGTAATTCAACGTGATATCATTCAGCGTAGAATATTAATTAAATCTGTTGAATAATTTTATAATAAATATCTCCGTTTGTTCTTGATGTTTTTCAACCTACTGTAACTCACGGAATGGAAGTATAAGGTTATCGAAAAGTTTTCGCATAAAAATTTCAAGCATCCTCTACCACAATACGCTCCTTATATACTCATCTACACCTACACAATACCCGCCGCCCAATACAAGCCGCCGCAAAGGAGTGTGACGGAGTGTTAGGTCACCAGCCATATGCTTGTACGTGTGCACAATCGCAATCATGCCATCTCCACTCACACATTATTCTCATCATGCACTCGAAAAATGTTGATCACACGAAAGTAAATACTTACATTCAATGGATACGTTCATTCAAATCATGCTGTAGATCTGTTACAAACATTGGTCTATTAAATAATAGAATAACATGGAAGATATTTATGAATACATACACTACAAATTCTAATTGTCTCCAACGTAATTGCTGTCATAGCTAATTCCTAATGGTTCGAGGAGAAACGATATAGTAAAACTTGTTACTCATTTTATGTTGTAATTTTTCAATGATTCTATTCGTTTGCAAAGAGAGAGCAAAGTAGGCGCGCCTACAGGATATTTTATGTTTCACATTCTATAGAAAAATCACGCTAAGGAGAAAGGAACATTTAAGTGAGTTGAGTGGTATTGCGAGACACAACTCGTTTAGATTCCTTTACAAGTTTTGTCTATCCGGAAATAACTCTTTACCCAACAAACAAGTGTGCTTGATTTATCAATGAAAAGGGTAAAATTCCAGTATTTTTTCAGCGAATAAGTTAGGGTATCGTTGTTCATAAATATTTCTTACTCATGCTTTTGCTAAGTACGGCTTCACTTCTGAAAAAAAATCCTGATTGCATTACTTTTTATACCCAGAAGGATTTATTCTTAAACCTGGGAGACACATTGATTTTATTGGTAAGCTAAGAAATAAAATCAAATCTCCATTTACTTGTTCATTAACTAAAATTTTACCTATCCTTTTTTCATTAACTATTTCAATATCAGTAAGATAAAATGAAATTTAAATTAAAAAGGTTCTTTGAAATGAATGTGATAAAAAGAGCAGTAATTTTGTTCTAAGTTTAGTTATTTTTAAGCTTTCTCTTTGAAAACAATCTCCAAATTTCGCTAGCTTTATATTTCCTTACCAAAGATCCTGAATTTTAATTACGCTCGGGTAGTTGACACGTATATTCATAGAGTACGTTGGTACAATGAAGTGTAGTGCACTTTGCAGATAGACAGAAAAGCTTGCTTGAATGATCAGTATAAATGGTAAATGTCAAGTCTTTTTTTAAGATAAAGGTTAGGGTATCATTATTGTTCCTAAATATTTATTCTTCATTTTTTGCTATTCGCTTCTGAAGAAGAATCCGGAAGGAATTAGTTTTTATATCTCGCTCTGGGAGGCACATTCATTTCGTTGGTAAGATGAGAAATAACATTAAATAGTATGCGCGTTATCCATCATATTTTCACCGAGGGAAGAGTCTTTCCTCTTTGAACAACATTATACCGAAAGTTTAGTTTTTACAAAGATTTATTGTCTCTTCTTCCGTTTATTTAATTTAAGCCAAATATCAGGGCCGGAAATCTTGGTATTTTGACGGGTAACCTTTAAATTCTCCCGCTGCTTTTATACAAAGGGGAACATGATAGTGAATAACCTTAAAAACTGTCTATAAGATGCATTTCTTCCATCTTGGCGGGGAAAAAACGAAAGATAAAGCTAAAAACAAAATAAATGTAGTAATAAGTGTCATTGTCACATTTATGCAACTCCATGCTTCGTCATATCTAAGAGAAAATAATGGCCAAATCGAGCATAAAGATTGAGCTGACTGTGGATTCCACACTAGTTTTTCGGTCATGCGTAAAAAAGTAATCGGTGGAGCCATAAATGCACCAGAGAAATTCAAAGAAACACAACGAAAATGGATTCCGGATGGGATAAATTCATACGGCGAATGAGAAAAATGTAGAATTATATTTATTTACTATTTTATTATCGCTTCGTCTCATCTCTCCGAGAAGGTTCCCTTCCCTCCTCCTGGTTAATATATTACCGTCCCCTTCTTTTTTCCTCGTTCACCGAAATTAACTTCCATCCTTTGATTCGAATTTTTTGCCAAATCTTGTTCGACCAGGAGTTTATACATCCTTTTCTCTCTTTAATTCACACAGCATTCCTTCTTTGCGTATGAATTTCCCAAGCTTAGAGCTTTTGGTTTCTTTCCCTGCCGACTGGTTGCTTGGCGACTTTTTGAATAGTTTCATGGCTATAGAACGTTGTAGAAAGAAAAAAAATATCGGATGCTTTAAAAATAATGACATTCATGCAAAGATTTTATCTCTGCAATTTTTAATCATTGTACGTACAGCCTCCTTTAGCTTTTCCATTGCAATAGATTTTTACGGCCCGTTAAGAGATGCCACTAAAAGCGCCAAGAATGCCGCAGAGAAAGATATTTTAAAGAGTTTTAGAGTCGAAATTATCTGTTCCTTTAATGATCGTTTTTATACTTTAGTGCTTAAAAGTTTCATTCCTCCGAGCCGACTCGCTTATCTCGGAGAGCCAGCGTCGGGATTGTGGTACCAAGAGTTGCAATGAAAAACGTGAATATTTTTTGGCCCAAGGAATTATTTCTAAATTTATACGCTTGTTGTTTTACCCATAGTTTTAATGGCAACATTAAGGGTGTACATCCCATCATTCGCAATGACTTATCTACCAAAATATTTCCTAAGAATGGGGCTTTTTATTCGTACGGGGCAAGGAACGAATTTGTAACGGCTGTGATGAATCATTTTTGTTGTCCCTCGCACTATCTCAATGAGATAATCAATTCCTTTTCTTATCGTACGGTGTTATATTTCTCTCAGTACATTATAAATGTTGAAGGCTTCATAAAATGTAACGATATGACGCGTTGGAATTTATGGGTTTTTGGGTTAATATTTCGTTCCTGAAGTGGTTAATATTTTTCAAATTGCATTACAAAGCAAATTAAATTTTGTAAAGACCTTGCTGACCTTTAATATGTTTAATGCGATCATACTCCAATTCAAATACTTTAACAGCTAATATACTGTGTTCAAACGGTGATCATAATTTGCCGCTCTTTTGCTAGCTAACTACTGTATTTTTTGAACCAAAATCTTTGTAAATAAACATGCACTTAAAAGAAAAATGCTACTATAAGGAAGTTGAATTTCATTAAGAACCACACCATATGATCTTTATTTCCATCATTTTAAATAAAATAGAACCCATTTTCTCGGAGTAGTGACATCCATTTTCACCAATGCGCAAACGCCATATGAAAGTTTTGTTGGAGACTTGCGCCACCTCTTACCCATTCTTCATCGAAGGAAAGAGGCACGAATGTGCCACTAATTAAATTTTGAGGAAGAAACCCTGACGTAGCAGGATAAGTTTGCGAAAACCAGCCCAGCTTATCCTGCGATGCAAGTTTTCCCTCGAAATAATGTCGAGTTTTCATTCCAGTAGGTAAGCTTTCGCCTTAGTTAGTGCTCGGATTGGCGAAAATTCTGCGAATCTACTGTGCGTATATATTAGAGACATGCAGGGGGTTTCCTCCTCCACCTTCTCGGCTTTCAACCTTCCTCCCTTCCTAGCCCCTGCACCCACGCCGCCACCCTCTGCAGCCAAAGTCCAAACTCTAACCCTCCGGAATTTCGACCCCTTTCTTTGTCCTCCCTCGCCCACTCTTCTTTCTCCCATTACTCCCAACTAACCTTCCCTACTTTCTTAGTCTTCCGTCAATCCCTCACACCTGCATCCCTCCTTCCTCTCAGAAAACCCAACCCATCCCGGCGTAATTTGCGCCAACGTCGGACTCCCACGTCCAAAGGATTAAGTCTTTGCTTCCCGAACTGGAGATCAATGGTTCTTGCAACGCCTTTGGCTCGCGTCTGCGTCGCGCATTTTCATCACTCGCTCAGGAACAGTGCGGCGGCATTAGTACATAGTCCCTTAAAGGCCTAAGAGGACGGCGGGCTTAAGTAATTAATCCGAGGCGCCCAACATCTACTTCGTCGTCACCGACTCCCTCCTCCCAATCTCGGCTCCTTTTCAACGCGGATTTAAAGCTCGCATCGAGGTCAATCCTTACCCTTCTAGCGTGTTTCTCTTATGTCTTTTCCCTTCAAAACGTCCATGCCCCTTCCCCCCGTTCTGTCCCACTCCCCTGCCTCGACCCCGTAGCTTTCACCTCTTTTGCAAGGGCACACACCCCTCTAATAACCCACACCACTTCTGCTCACGCTCTCTCAGTAAATATAAGCCTAATGCATCTCTGTTGCCGTTGTAAATTCGTGAAATGCATCCTAAGTTGTTTGGTTAAAGAGTTAGTAATATATTTCGTGAAGTGACTCCATGGAAGTCACAGAACTTGTCAAATGGTAATAAACGATGACTAAAACATTTTGAAAAAAAAATTGACTCAAAGCAAGACAATACGATCCCTAGAATCGCGTTTTCCAAAACGCAGGAAAATTATGTTGTTAGTTCATTTTATTAGGACAGTTTCATCCGAAGCCATCCGTATGGAACAAAAATTTCGTTTGCTTTGCCTACAGAAAAAGTTTCCTTTGAGAATAATTTTCTTAATTTGGTCTCATTTAATGGTTATTTATGCGGGGCATGCGTTTGTTTCCTTTATTCATCATATCGTCACTAGTTAAGAGGTATGGCTAGAGTTACAGATTCTTTTTGGCATAATGCCCATTTATTTATCTATATCAATTATCCGTGTGCGGTGTTTGCTATTCCAACTTATTATATTACTCGTAACCATATTAACTATTAGTTAAATTATTAATAATTACTAAACATATTAACTCGTAAGCATATTAACTGTAAGCCGACTGTATGTTTCATTTCAGTTCCGAGTTATTGGCTACAAATTTAATATTGAGAGATATAGGTAGAGCTGACGTCAATCTAAACCTAATGGCGTAAGGAATTCACAAGGAGGCCAATCCTTACGTATCTCCATTCCCTTTTCTACGAAATGATAGGAAATTGTACCCCTTAGATTTGGGGATTGAGTGAGCAAACGCGTGAACCAAGGTTTAAACTCGGGGCCCTCCGTGTAGTATTTTCATTCCCTGGACCACCTCCGTCGATGCACATAATAAACGAATTATTTTTGGACGTCGTAGATTAGATTGAAAGATTTTTATCATAAAAGACTGAATATGAAAGCAACATGTTGATTGGTTTTATTCTACGACGTCAGGTATTTATTCAATAAATATTCTGTTTTGATACAAACAAGTATTCGTTCTTCCCTCAGTTAATCAAGGATCATAATAGCAGGAAATCAAAGTCGTAAGGAATGGGTTTGTTTGGTGGGTTTTTTACTTTCTTCCCACCCAGAGGGACCGGATTCGACTCGACGGCAGATTTTTTTCAGTGATATCCCGATCACCTATTTGAGATGCTTTGTGGAAAGCACTTTGTTAGTGCACCCTCGATCGGATGGGACATTAAACTGCGGACCTTTTGGCGCCTTTCGACAGGAGTAGGCAAATTCCGACTCCGAGTTTCTCTCCAATCTTCCCCCTTTCCCATCAATCCCTAATGGCGCAAATGACCTTAGCTGTCGGTCACCCCCTATAAGTCTACTACTACTGCTACTCAGAGACGTAATAGTAAAGGCATACGATTTAAAAGCGTATTTATATATATATATATATATATATATATATATATATATATATGATTTCTTCGAAGTAACACGGAAGTGTTGAATAAAAAACTTAGACAGTAACACACAGCACGATAACACATAAAAAGAACACTCACGATAATATCTTGATAATTTCGACGGACTTGATGCATTCATAGGTGCATGTGTATGTTGGTTGCTATTAGCCTTTGCACATGTGTAATCAAACCGATGATCGATTTGATCGGTGAGGGCATTAAAGCCTAGCAGCGTGTAAAATTTATGCATAAGCATCTGAATAAGGGGCCATTTCCTTTTCCTGTATGATGAAACGCCTATAATTTCCCAGGTAGTTCTTATACCCGAAGAATTACACATTTGGAGTGTAATTGAAGATCCCCAGAGACGTCTTTGGGAATCGAATCCTGGCCCTTCTATTGATAGCTTTGAGTAGAAAGCAAACAACATTTTCAAAATGGCATTTTGTTATCTAGTTATTTTAACTATTAATCTAGTTGCCCATATAATTCGTTGCTAACTGAAAAACAGAATTATGAGACCATCAATCCAAAACTATGGAGGTACACACCACCCTCAATGGTATAACCTGAAGTATGCGGATAATAGGAAAAACGTAACAACTAGAAAAAAATATTTCACTAGGGTGTTATAGCATTTTTAGTGGTAGCCTAATTCAAATATCGACGATATTGTTGAACAGGATTGATAATCTCCCGGGAAGAAACTGTTCGGAAGTAAAAAAACCTCAATATTCTTTCCCCCTCTCTTTGGCTCCTTGTGCGCAGAGTGACTCGTCTTAGATGACACTTCTCGAATCTTCCACGTGGGAATGCAAAAGTGGAATAAAAAGACGGTCCGAAGTTTCATGTCATTGGTTGCCTTCCAACGTCAACATCATGGAACAAAGTTTAGAGTGGATCGGCCGATGCTGGGTCTCAAGAGAGAGATAGCGTAAAAATTCCACGTACTTGTTTTTATAATATATTTCGGCATTTCTGCTCTAACCTCTTCAAGAGTAGCTTTGAAAATAAAAGACCACAATAGAATTGACGTCTCCTGGCACAACCACATTCGAGCAACATGGATAGTTTGCGTAATTCGACCAATTTATGCTAACAAAATAAATCACACTTAAAATCTTGAATTTTGAAGTGCTACGTTAAGAACACTTCTCCATAGATTTTAATTAATTTGACAAATAAGTCGTCGCATTAATGGGTAATGGCTCTGTGTATAAATATTCTGGAAAAAATAAATGAATAATTTAGATTCCGTTCCAGTCCGTTGAAGTGTCTTCTATGAAACCCAACTAAAAAATAAATATCCAAGCGAAATTAAACTTCAATTATAAGTGAGGTAAAGAAGTTAATATTATGTGCCATTCATCTTGTTGTCTGGTGAACTTTCCGAGTATATTCCGGGATTATAAATATTTTTCTCTGAGTATATCGAATCAAAAAAATCTTTTTAATAATTTATTTATTTCTAGCTTTATTCTGGCTATTTTACAAGGAAACCCATTTACTGATTTTCAATTTAGCTCATTTATCATGAAAATCCTCTCTTTTTGGTTTTTAAAAAACTCAATGCGTAATTTTTAATTATAACATTGTATGTGTTTTGCACAGAATTCTCCTCTAGTGGCACTGATTTTATTGCTACATGAGGTGGCATTGAGTTTTAATATAAAGTCTAAATGGCCTCTTAAACTTTTTTTTCTAAACAAGGTCGTTGAAAGCATTACACTTGTAAGCATAAACATTGAATATCCAAATGTGCACCAAATCACTTCTTTGGAAGTCATTTTAAATGCGGCCATGTTATTTTGACCACTGTTTAAGATGTATCCTTCCACAGTAATCACCGTGATCACGTTCAGTGGGTTCCTCTCTAATAAATCAGTAACGGGCGAAATAAAAAGAACTAATATCCCTTGTGAGGATCATGCCAAAAACAAAATCTTTTTTAAGTAAATGTTTTCATCCACTTTATTTTCCCCCTATCATCTAGAAATACGGCTCCACAATATAGGCGGTTGAATGATCCTTAAACACTTTCCTTTTTAGCGTCAATTTGCGCTTCCCTCACTATGTGGCATGATATTCACTGTGATATTTCCGAGGACTACGCTGTGTAAGCATACACTCATATCTGTTGATTCAAAGAGTTTTAATTCAGTTTGTCACGCTACGCCTACACGTTTCAGGCCCTTCTCGTTCAATGTATAACCTAATTTAATTAAATTACATCCAATAATAAATGACTCCCTTTCAAAGGAGCATAATATCTTCCGTAAATGAGAAGAGAAAATCCTTTCAGCTAATCGGTTTGCCCCATAATCTTCCTCTGTGGGGTGGACTGTAAAAAGAGGCTGTTCCTCTTGATCCTGTTATTACTACATCATAGATTGAATTGCTTCGGTAGATGATTTTTGGAACTCTTTAGGTTAGTTCATTATTGAGGAACCCTTGAAGGGATGATGGCCTCGGCGGCTTTCCAAAGGATGTATCGGTACATAGAGGCGCATACATGTAGGTACAATCTTCGGGTAGGTGAAATTTCTGGGTTATGTTTTTCTCCTAAAAAGTTTGGCGAAAAGATTAAGCACATCCACGAAAAGAAAATGACGCACCGATCAGTCAAAAGTGATAGTTGTATCATTCTCAAAGTATTCCATATTCTACTAAATTTTGTTTACTTAATCATTATGAAGAAGAACATTATCTGATGCCGCTTTTTACAGACATGACAATTGCTAATGTTACTCTCACAATTTGATGTCGATTCGTTGAGTAAATAATATTTTATAATGTATATCATTCTATAAAATGTTATTACAATTTCCAGCTCATCCCATTACGTAGGAGTTAAATTTTCTTAGGATATTTCTTAATTTTTAAAAAATAATGTTTCTTTAACCATTTAATTTGTAATTATTTTCTTTGGGTGAATTGTTGTGAATTGAACTGAAAAGTTTTGATATTCCGTTGATTTAAAATTAATTTCGTACATGGCTCAGTATCGAATATTTTTATGCAGTATTTTTGGCAGCAGTAATAGGCTTGCTCTGAAAGCGATGAATTCCACCTGACCTTTAAACTATATACATTCTAAAGGGCACGCCATTAGCGTTTATATCCCTTCGTTCAAAGGACTAGTTTCATGAGAGAGACGTTGTTTATTTGAATTTTCGACCAGACACTGAATGCCGAATATTAGCATTTGGTGCTAAGAAATCCTTTTTTGTTGCCTATTCATGGATCGTATTGCGCCACGTGAATGTCCATGAGCTTGTACTCAAAGCGTTTGTGTTTTTATCAGAGACATTTTATTTCCTGCGGTCATCTCAGCCTAGTGATCTTTGTCAGAATTTAATCACTATCAACTTTCTTTGGATAACATTTCTCTTGCTCACATATATTGTTTACTGCAATTCCATTTATTATTTACGTCTCAGCGGTGGTTCAACTCTACAAGGGAAGAAAAGAATGCTAATTATCTAAGAATTTCCTTTTTAGCGTTACTTGGCCGTTATGTGTAGAAACAGCCCTTTTACACAAAGGTCCTGGGGGCGTGATTGCCATTCAATTTGAATTCTAGTCTACGAGGTGAAGGGCGATTATTCCTTTGAAGACTGGACGCGCATACAACCATTGGAGTGGCCCTTGGTTGCATGAACAGTGTTCGTAGATGTGGGTGTGTGGGGATTCGAGCCTCATATATTCGAAGAAAGGAGCAGATTTCTGTGAGAGTGAAGGAAGAGTTTTGATGAGAGTAGTGGGACACGAATGTGTAGACTTCTTTTCTTGGGATCGATCTTCTTGTGCGATAGGATCTCTTCAATAGCGTTCCTACTAGGATAATGGTGGCCACGGTTATCGAAAGTGAAAATTAGGAGTTAGCTTTTTTATGCATACAATTACTGAATAATCAAATTAACCAACATCCTATGGTGATAAAGAGAATTTGATTGATTAAAATTTAAACTTTCGTTTGTAAATACCCTCACTGAAAATTGTTCATTTTGCATATGGTTTTGTTTCCTTTTAATGGTGGTGACCTGACACCTCTTGCTACACGCCCTTGCGGTTGCTGGCGGGTTATTATGAATATATAGAAAAGTGATTAGATTGCAAATGATAAGTGTCTAACACCAATTCAATGTTTGAATATCAAATTAAATTTTCATTTAAAATCACTTACACAGAAGCTCAATTCAGATTTAATTCCCAAATTAAAAAGGCCATAGTTTTTAAAGATAACTTAATTTACGGATTATTACAGCGGTGGACTTGTTAAAATACCTTCATATTCTTAATGGGTTAAGTGATTTCGTTAAAAAAGATAATTGTTATTGGCTCAAAATAAGGCTTAAACAATTCGGACTTACATAGACTTATTTAGGGCCATCCAAGGAGAACTGTACCAATAAATACGTACCACCTTTCTTCGAAATACCTTAAGGAAAGAAAATGAAGACACCTTCATCTACGTAATACCACTCAAGCCGTCGCAAGGGCGTGTGGCGAGGGTTGTTAGACCACCACCCGTAAAAGAGAAAAAAACAGAGTGGCGTGGCAGAGGCAACACAAACCCAGAGAGGCGTAAACATTCATGCAAAAACCTTTTCAATTTGCACGCATACAATTTGGTATACTATCAACTAACAAACAAATGCACCATAGAATCTAGTTAACATTCAACCAATAACGTGCAAGCTAGATTTTGCAAAGTAAAAATGTGAATTTCCACTACCACGCGGACACTCAACATACTAGGTACATACTAGGTAGGCTAGTACATAGGTCTCCTCCCCAAAGGACGTAGACAGGGAATGTGATACAACGCTGAACGCAACGGGAGGATCCCCAACACAGAGAGAGACGAGAGATAGAAGGGGAACTAAGAAACAAAGCAGAGCAAAAAATACTGTAACGAGCACTAAATGTTAATGGAATCTAGTGTATCCATACAGAAAGGGTTTTGAAAACAAAACACGAGATTAGTGAACGTGCATGCCTTGAGAAAGGATATATTATTATTCCATTTTAATATAGTAAGGAATATTTTGGTCAATAGGACCATGCTAACAGAGGGACAATTTGTTTCTTGTTCATTATCTGCCAAATTATCTATTAAAAATTTCGTTTATTCTAAGATTCTGTTTACTTTATGTACAAGGTATAAACATTGTCCATAATGGAAACTTTCATTTGATTGTGAAGATAATGTTGTGAAGTCTACCAACTAAAGGGGACTAATGTATGGCTTTTCTCAGTGGAAATTGGCGTTAGCATTACTTATGAAACTATGAAGCGGAACTGAAATCCAATTATCATAATTAGAATAAATGGATTTGGTTAACAGGTTTGGAATCATTAAATCTCAAATGGGCAAAGAGGTCAACCATCTAAGCCTAAAACAAAGTGACCTTCTCTTCCAAGTACACCGACCACTCTTACTAGTTCCATGAAGAGACAGGTAAGGACGTGGGACGTCAACGAACTTGCCGGGATGGGAGCAAGAAAAGATGACGGTGACCTGAGTAGAAGTGAAATACTTGCATTCCACATAAAGGATTCCCCCTAGACTGGTCTCATGGAAGACTGGGCCGTGTAAAGGGAGCTAGCTCTGCTGCTAGGGATAGAGGGGGGGATTGAAGGGGATTGTGTCGAGGGAAGGTGGAGATTGTGATGATAGGACGGCGGTAGGAGAGGATCTCTCGGAATCTCCGTGACGAGATTTAATGGAAGTCGGCATGCGCGGTCTTAACTCCGCGGGGGGCAGCATCCTTGCCTCATTCCCAGATCCATTTACGAGGAGGTGGCGGCTGGGTTGGCCGTTGCCCCGCGCCACACCTGCCCCGCCGCCGTCGTCTCTCCCAGGGATGCCTTGCCTCTTCTAGCCCTTCACCCCTCCTCCCTTTCTTGAACACGGTCGTAAATAGAGAACTCCGTCCTCGCTCGCGACCCATCACTTTCCCTTAGCGCGTTCCACCTGACCCTCCCCCTTTCCTCGTGTCCCGTCCTCGCCCATCCCGAAAGGGAGAGTGACACTGAATGAATCCCCCTCCTACTTAACTTGCGCTGTTCACCCACACCCCACTTTCCACCCTCCCTGATTCTTCCAACTTCAACACACAAAACGGTTGCTTAGGAATGGCACTGTCAGATTCAAGTAGTAGTGGGTAGTGGACCTATAGTATATCTTGCCCGCTGGATAGCTTAAATTGGAATGCTTCCTTTACCCCTGCTCTGTAAAATACGAGATTGTACTTTACTCCTTTTTCACCTAACTCATAAGCATCAGCATTTTCATGATAAATAAAAATGATGTCTAATCCGCAAAAAATGTTAACCGGGAAAATCGAAAAATCTAATGAACACAAAGATGGGAAATGTACTAGGCCGTTTTAACGTAGATTATTTTATGTTGAATAATTTGTTTTAAGAGTAAGTGCATATTTCATTTTATTGTATAATAGATATTTCAATTATATTCAAGGCTTAATTTTATTTAAATGTTCAATATTGATTGAGGGATTAAGTAAGCAAAATCTTTGCTGAAATCTTTTTTAGTTAAATTAGAAAACTGCACTATCCACTACCAGTAATATTATTTGATGAATAGCAGAGTAACAACTTGTCCAAATTCCCGCCTTGGTGTTTTTGGGGGAATGACATCAGCGTGTTGATAAATGACAGTGGCATATGGCACCAACGCCCGTTATTAGTCGTGTTTGATGACTAAAGCGCTAATAGCATTGTGATCGTGAAGCCCCTTTCGAATTATTTGCACAAAAACAACCGAGTGTCGCTGTCAATTGCACTGTTTTCACGTTGAAGCACACTGTGGCCTGCAGCCGTATTTAAACGTCATACTCAGTTCTTAAGCTGTCGTCAAAATTCGCTCCAGTTGTTAACGATGTTTGGGGTGTAAATAAGTTGAGCATTATGGGAACTGTACACGAATTGGAATCTCAATCCACGATCCTGCGCGTTCAAGCTTCGAGAGAATATATGTCCATTAATGTAATCGGTATCACCGATTGGTATGCGTATTTAGCATATTTAAACAATTTTAATAATACGAATATCCATCGTTCATATAAAAACTCACGTACTTCATCTTATTCTTAGGGCTCATATTTATCCTTGGAAGTTAGCTCAGCGTCCGGAATGATAAGCCGCAACATGGTCATTAAGGTTGTCCATTTAATGTAAACAAAATTATTCGCCCTAAAAATCAATATTGTACTTTATGTTCATTCCATAGTTTTATGTAACTTTATTTGAGTGATAGGCGTTTGTGACTGCTAGGAAGAGCGGTATGAGAAACGGAAAGGGGAAGAATTTTGCCTGCCCTTTGACCTCCGACAAACGATGAGCTAGACTCGGAGGTGGTGGTGCTTTAAACTCTCCCGCCCTCTTTCCTGCCGGTATTTGCATCATAGAAAGGCGGTTCTTTTTTAGTTAAGTCAAGTGTTGCGGAGCACTAAATAGATGTAGAAGTGTTGTCACCCAAAAATCTTAGGTTACGCACGTGCCTGTCGAAATTTGGCAAAAAACTGAAATTGAATGTTCACATTATTTACGAAAAAATTCTCCAAGAGCGAGTGCGCTTATATGCATATAGTATACAAGTTGAATGCCTACTGCCTGTTCCGAGGTTAGAGTTACTAAACTTTCTCAACCATAACTTACACATACTTTAGTTGTCTACTTGGTGACAATCCGTAAATAACAACGGGGTTTAGTAGAGTCCTTTTTCAGTAACATTTTTCCCTGAATAAAGTGCAACGACTAGGGGAGTTGAAATACAAGCGTTTTAAACACGGACTGTTATAGCCCTGGTTTTAGCGTCCATGTGGTTTCATTCCAATGCAGAACATGACTATTTTAGTGGGAGTAGTGTAGGAGAGAGAGTTTTGTAACCTTTGTGTGCCTACAACGCCTGCCTTCCAGAGCAGTGGTACTTAGTGTTTTAATCATCGATGGGTTGTTCTCATCGGATATAGATGTAACTTCGGGCGTCCCCCAGGGAAGTGTGATAGGGCCGCTTCTAGTCTTAATATACATTAAAGAATTCAGTTCACACGTTAGTAGCAACTTTTGATTGTTTGCTGACGACACGGCGGTTTACAGGGAAATATGGGGCCCATAAGTTTGCAAGCTAATCTCAGAAGACTTAGATACAATATCGGATTAGTCCATGGAATGGGGATTATTTTTTAACATAAGAAAAGGCGTAGTTTTGAATCTTTAGAACAAAGAAAGTGGCGAGCAGGACATACATTATGCAATAACTGGTTCAGTGCTAAATACGACCGGTCGAGTTAAATATTTGGGGTAGTTCTAGCACGATGCCTTTCCTTCGCCACACACCCTTGCGGCAGCTTGCGGGGTATTGAGTGGATGTAGATGGGGAGCACATATCAGGACAACTTGTGGATCCGCTTTTAAAGGAACTCGGCCTCATTAAACAGGATGTAGGGAAATGTAATGAGAATGCTAAAGAGAGGTCTTTTCACTCTAGTTAGGCCACATTTGGAATATGCCGCCAGTGTTTGGGATCCTTGGATGAAATTTTGGCAAAAAGAATTGGACAAAGTTTAGAGAAAATCCGCCAGTTTCGTGAAAAATTGTTACCATAAGAAGGCGAGAGTGACAGGCCTTTTAGGGGAATCTGACTGGGAGCCAATTGAAATGCTAAGAGACCGTGCGACATAGACTTTTAGAAAGGTTCAGGACAAACTAGTTTAACAATGACACTAAAGGAATTATTATGGTCCCACACTAATAATATAGATCAGATCACATAGATAAGATAAGGGAGATAGATTCCGACAATAATATATACAAGTTCTCGTTCTTTCCTCGGAAAATAAGAAATCATAGGAATAAGAAACAAAAACCACCATAGAAATATTGAAGACATTAAATTTATAAGCCAGGACAAGATGAAACCTTGCATACACGCAAGGTGTATTCGTAGGGGCATGTGTATATTACTTGATAGTGTACTCGAATGTTGTATGCGTGTAAGTTATAAAGGTTTTTAAATGAATATATGCACCTTTTTGGGTGGAATTGGCATGAATTTGTTGGTTTTGCATAGTTTTATTCCCTTTTATGGGTAGTGACCTAACATCCCCCGCCACACGCCCTTGCGGTGGCTTGCGGGGTACTATGTACATGTAGATGAGTAAGACTATCGCATTTTGTGTACATGTGCTCCATATCTAGTAAGCCGACACAAGGGCGCGTGACAAGTTACGAAGCCGTATATTAAGTCACCAGTCGTTAAAAATAGCTGGTGATTATCAGAGAAAAAATGCTTTAGTCGTCAGATAAGAACGGTAAAACTTCAGCTCATAGGAAATGCATAAGTTGCTATTGTTAATCATGTGCAAGTATTGATTCGAGAAAATTAGCTGATAGATTTTTTTTATCATTTAAAAGTTAAAAATGAAATATTTTAGTCTTTGACAAATTATGCGTGAAAGCACTTGGAGGCATTTGGAGATATTTACGCGTTTCATACACATCAGTTTATGTTAAAATTTAGCGTTCAGTCGAATAGCTCTTCTGCTGTACCTCAGCTTTATCACATTGTAATACCGGCAACACAATGATGCCGAAATAATGGATAGTTATAATAACGCCAGGAAATTTCATTTTGCTTCATTTCACATTATTTCACATCCATCAACCCTAGCTTGATTCCGGGGGCAAGAGTAGCGCTCGTAATAAAGTCACTCGAACGTGAAACCACTGAAAAGGGTCGGCAGGAAGATTCCCTTGCCTGAATCTCTTACATCTTCCTATTCATTCCTAAGCCTCGGGCGTTGTTCGAAGGGATGGCGCCGCTATTGAATCAAAGCCCATCTTTCGGTTCAGGGGAAAGCAGTTTGCCTTGCTACTTGAAATGAGTAGATTTAGTATTTTTGAAAAGCACTTGTAGCAGTTATTTATGCTCATTGATACGCGTTTAGAGTAACTCAAGAAAAATATCTACTTATCGCAGCTTTTTGTACGAATAAGGCAAATCTAAAATTATGTGGAAAAAATTAATTTTAATTTATGTGAGTTTTCTGCCTATTATCTCTATTTAGTCGATTTTATATTGTTTTCATAATTAATTATTAATTTCTTTTTTTTTCCTTTTTGAAATTATTTTATCAAAAATTGTTTTAAACTCTATACTAATACTGAAAATTGGGTTCACTCTTTCCACATCTATAATTTGTGAGGGAAATTAATGTATGGTTCACGTAAATTTGGAGCAAAGACGTCCATGACAAAGCACAACATTTAAGAACTTTGGTCAAGTACAGGACTCGTATGTATATTTATGCTGTGAGCAACGAAATAAATTCAAGTGCTTGCATGCATTAAAGCTTTAATAGGTAATCTCAATTGAGAAAAATTGTACTTTTATTTATATGGCCGCCAAAAGGTGGATTATACGCAGTTACATTGAAAGTACGCATAAAAAGGGACTTACGTCATAATTGGTTGTTATTTTTTGTTAATTTTAACATTACTTATTTTCTTGAAAATTTTTTGTTGTCCTGTAGAGATTTAATTCAATTGAATGAAGCGTTTGTTCATTAACCGTGAGAGAATTCCATTTACCTCACTACTGTTATGCACATTCTGTCCAATTTCAATCCTTTTACTGCTAATCACAATCAGAGTAGTCCTAGTTCTTCTCTTCTCTTGCCCCTCGGGCAAGAGAAGAGGCCGTTACCCGAGGGCCTCGGTTCAATTTCTTTTATGGAAGTCGTCAGGAAACATTGCATCAATGTCTCCTCTCTTGTTGGCCTCCAAAGTAGAAACGGAAAGTGAATGAAACCCAATTTTCCGACGTCTCCATAGAGTACGCCTATGACTCAGGTCATTGGAAGTGTCATCTTCCTAACCCACCACTTCGTACCTCTCTTCCACGGGGCCCCTCGCGCTCCGTCAGCCAACTTACACATACCCTAGGATTCTTTTAATCCCAGACATCGCAAGAGCCATTTGAAATATTCCCTCAATAATAATTAACTTTAACTCGAGTCGGATGCAAGAAGGTATTGTGCAGGATCCATTCCCCTCCTTAGAACAAAACCTTTCGTTTTCCTCTTCGGGCCATTCACTTCCCAGGACCCGAGCTGGTCAGTCCCCAAGGCCCCAAGTTCCTTCGCCGCGATGAATGTAGCTCTACCAAGCCGTACCCTCTACTCACTCTATCCATCCTTGTCCGCCCTATCTCTCTCATGTCGCCTACAATTCTAATCGCATTGTTTTATCGCTTCTTAGTTGCGATTTTTTCGTTTTCGAAGGCTGTCGCATACGCCGTCGTTTAGCATTACCTTGTCATGTTTTTTCGGTAATTTTAAAATTGTTCCACCCTCTTAGACGAATGTAATAACTAATTTTAATTGGATTTATCACGTTGGAATTTTAATATATTTTCAAAGTGTTTCATTTCATTTTCCAAATTTTGAAAATAGATTTGCAACAACCCTCTCCTCAGTTAAGTCTTCAGCTACCATCGAAGTATGTATGAATTGCAGCTTTCCATTACTCTTAAGGTTTCTATTTACTGCAACGTCTATCTTTTGAATTTGAAACAGTTCGTTTATTTCGTTATCCGAACCAGCTAATCCCATGAGATTAAAGTGAACTGATCTGCATTATTCGCCGCAGTATCTGTGGCAACCTTAAGGCCAGTTGAAGTGAAGTAGATTGTGAGTAATAGTTCGCCATGTACATGTCACAATTTAATGAGTGTGTGTATCCTTGACACGCTAATTTCGTCACCCAAACGTGATATTCTGCTCGGAGTCTACCTAGGAAACACTTTTTCGTTGAGAAATATCTTTGTTTAGAATTAATGTACATATATAACTGATACAGTCTGGCCTATATAACTGAACAGTCACGATTTATGTTTCCGTAACTCAGTCAAGCGACAGCTTTAATAATGGAAACACTCAAGTGCAAAATGAATTCATACACTGGTATTCATTTATATTTTATTTTCCTCATATATATCCACCTCTAGGAGTTTCCCTCGCCTCAAATTGATACACCCACAACTCACGTGTTTTGTATTAAAAATGCAGAATATCGCGCATTGAGTTTCAAAGGGAAGAATACCGTTCATTTCTTCATTTCCACAATCAATGGCCTCACTCGCCGGGGGAGAATTGTGATGGAGCACCTCATCCAATGGAGTCGACCCGTTTCCATCACGTCTCAGTAATGAGATCGCCTCGAAAAATGGAAGTAGAAATTTTTCTGCGGGCGAGAACGACCACACCCCTCTCCCTCTCCATCTCCCACCGCTCGTCCCGTCATCACCTCGAAAAGTGCATTCTTCCTCGTCTCGCTCCGCCCGAAGCCTCGAGAGCCCCCATCCCGGCCGTGTATCTCATTGTGGCGCACCCTCGCGGCGCTATTGCTCGGGGTTAAGGAACCGTTCTCCCGCCATCCCCAAAGATCGCCCCCGCGCTCCAATCAAATCCCCGCCGGCGTTAGTCCAAATTGTCCGCAAACGGCCAGGAGATTGGACCCTGAGGGAGGGACAGGGACTGCCTTAACCCGTATAGTTTCCCCCTTTTACCCTCGCGCATCTCAGAAATCAGGATTCGGCCCAACACTCCAGGAGGCGGAAAAGAACGAAATTGATGAGGAGCAAGCAGTCTCCACGGTAAGGGTCCTTCCTTCGTCAGTCCACTCATTTTCCCCTCAAAGTCACAAGGGGCGAATCCTCCTCAGTGGAGGCGGGCGGGAGGGCTGTCAGCCCCACTGCTCCTCGGTAATAGAAGTCGACGAGAGTCCTGAAGACGAGGAAAACGAGCGCCGGCCAATCGGCTCGACCTTTCTCCTCCCTTGTGTCCCTTCTTCGTCCTTTGCCCTGCCTATTGGTTTAGACTTAGCTTCCCGGTCCCCGCCAACTACCTAAAAAGCGGCGCTCCTTTCGAGAAACGTTCACTATACTGAAAGTAGTTTCTTCTTCAAGGAGACAGTGATGGTGGTTTCGGTTGTGATTTTACTAAAACTGCATTCTACTTTTGCACAAAATACAATTTGCATTTCGTGGGTGGAGAGTAAGAATTGGGACGAGAGAGAGTTAAGGAAGAGAAAAGGAAGGAAATACGAATTGATATGAAAACCTCGAAGACGAAACCCGCAGACCTATACATGCCCTACGCATTGCCAATTGGGCATACCATGGTAACATCAATCTTCATCACGTTTTATACGCTAAGGAAGATTGCAAAAAAATGCTTCTTTTGGCAGAATTTTGTTGTCGTCTTTTCGAAGTTGAGCACATAGCTAAATTGTTCGGTGTTCAAGGTGCACTTTCCTTTACATTTTTAGATTTTCTTCTGTTCGGCGTAGTCGTTAACCTTCTTATGAGTCTGTCTTATTTTATCATTTCCTTGGTGTACGGGCCTATGCAGTACTCACATTATACTCTGACGTTGTATAGATGCATGCTCTGTTAATTTTCGTGTAACCATGTCCGTACACAAGACATTTCCCTTTTCTAGGAGTATGACCTCTTGAGCTATGGGGCGATATTGCATCTTCCGAGACCTCTTTAGGCAACTCTTACCGCCTCCGAACCCTTACAAACCCTCGTTGATGAAATATATATATAATTCTGAACAGGTTTGGGATTCGTGTCTCCAGATTCTAGAATGTTTTTTCTATAGAATATGTTGTTTTGAATACATTTACCTTGGACGGTCATTCATAGTTGATGGAATAATAAAAAAATGTATTTATTTTTATCACTAAGCACAAGATTTGTCATTTTAAATTTCTTGTTCATTTATGGTCCATATGAGATTAAAGTAATGTGGGATTAGCTTCAATCATTTTCCTCGGGAGGTAGTAAAAAAACTAATTTTCTTAAATCAGTTTTATTCGAATACAATTCGAGATCATGCGATATTTTTGTTCGGAGATATTGGTGTATTCTGCAGAGTAGCTATTATTTATTTTCCAGTAAAAATACGTATGATACCTTTAAATCGCAGAAATATTAATACACTAAGGAAATATTTCTAGATGTTTATGAATAACCTCTGTATCATCTTTTGAACACGTGCTTGTAGCCATTGTTTAGTTGTGACCGGAAATGCATCAAGCATAGCTGTCAGTAATAAATATGAAGTTAGTTTACGACTGAGGGCGGTTTTATCTTAATATCCTCATCAAATTGAATATCAGGAAATGCGTGGAGAAGGGTTAACTGCTATAGTGAAAACGTCTTTCACGTGCGGCATACGAAGAGAAGAGCGAATGAGCGTGGTGGGATAAAAACATTGGAATCTTTGTTTCTGTACCGTTTCCCTGTGCGTGCAGTATCCAGTTACTATATAATTCATTAGAAAACTTGTTGGTGGATATACACTATTCACAGCCGCCACTTTGTTCCTATGCCCCTTGGGCCAGCGGGGAACGCCATTGGAAGATGTGTGCACTCGGCTGAATTCACCTTCCACTGTTGTTCCATTCCCACTTTCCTTCTGCTGCCGACCCACTCGCCTTCTACCCAGCCCTTACACCGCCTTACCCTCCGCTGGCCACTCCCAGCACTTTGCTTGTGCCCTTGCCCTTGTCATCCTCCAGCCTGCTCCCTCCCACCCAACCACCTCATACTTCCCATTGGCGGTCATACCTTTTCATCGCAGTCAATCCGACTGTTTTACAAGCACTCACATCCCTCGTAAAGTCTGATTTTTTTTCCTGAAATGTGACACGTGTTCACTGCATATCCTTCGCTGAAAAAGTTGCGGTACGCTGCGACCTCTATTTCCCGTCAAAGGAAGCTTATGTTTATATGTATATTTAAATTCTTACGTACTCAATAATATTCTTGTTAGCTCCTATGTGCCATTTATGTATTGTTTTTTACTGTAGGCTCCTCATCTACATTCATTTCTATTATTTTATTTTCTTTATTATAATTCCTGTAATGAATTTAAATTGGTTTTATTTAATGGTTTTCATGGAAACGAAAACGATGTAGTTCTAAATCGATTGTGCAATTTTTAATTTTTATTTCTTTTTGTTTTTTAGGTATGGTTTGTGTGGCGTGGTATTCAAGCAATGCAAGGTGGTTCATAGTAAGTTTATCAACCTGGAAAACATATTTCTGAGTTAAATAGGTGACTCGGGCGAGTACGAAAAATTAAGGCAGTTTCAACTTTGTTTTCTTCATCTATGACTATGAAGTTTGGAATGACAAACGAAAAAGTTCTCTTGCATATTGAATTTGCTTAATTAAACTCTAGTGAAAATGGAGACGTGGATGAAGCGCGACAGTTAAGGAAAGTCTGACGTAGTGAAGAACAATGGTTAATAGAAAGAGCTTTAATATGAGCAAAAAGTGAAACCAAAAGATTTAAAAATAAACCGATATATTATGCTAAATGAAGAGAGTACTTGCGCTTATACCAAAAAAATAAATGACCGGCGAGAATATATTTAATGAGAAATTAATTTATTTACATTTTATCCCAATTTAATTTCGGCATTGTTTAAATTATAAGAACGAATCACCTTCAAAGACTAAAAGAGCATGTCTTGTTTCCCATTAATTGTTATTTTATTTGAGCTTATTCTGAACTTGTCAAACATTATTTTAATTGGCAGATTTTGACTCCATATGTATCTATCATGTGATGTTGGTACATCCAAAGAGAACTGAATTTGGTGTATTGAGTCTGACGTGAATATATCATTGAACAGATCATTAACAAACTCTATTTTTATGAACGATTGCATAAAAATTGTATGCTGTATCCAAAGAAAACCTATACATCCGTCGAAAGTAATTATGGTTTTATTTGCTGGAAAATTGGTGGGAAAATTACGCAAGGGATTATTTTCAATCCTTACTGTAAATCTTTCTTTTTCGCATATTTTCATCCATTTCGCTGGACCCACCGAGATATACCAAATCCTATCTTTCGGTACAATTAAAGCAAGGGTAATTCCGCCGCATATTCAGATTCCATCTCCAGTCAAGGGTATGTTTTCCTGAGTTTCATTGTTGCTGTCGACACTGCTCGGTATAAGAATGTATGGTCCTCTGGGGTCCTCGGCCGTATTGGGTAAAATCCCTAACTGATTGGCGCTTACTCGCAGCGAACCCACCGTCGCCACCACATGACCCAGCGATCCGTGATCTCTTCGTTTACGTTGACGCTGCGATCTGAGGTCCAAGCTATATGTATACATTTACTTGGAACGGAACGGATTAAGTGTATCGAACGCTAAGCCTCTCGTCCAAATATCCTTAAGCCCATCTGATGACACTCGTAGCTTTAGGACTTAAATTTATTATTTTCGAAGGCTAGCAGTGGAATTAATTCAACAAAAAAGTCTTTCTTTTCTTTTGAATAAAGGTCATTAGAAACATCTTTCCATTTACGTTTACTTGGAATTTTCCTCCCCGTAAGTCATATGACGATTCTTTGCGGGTTCTAACCGAGTTGATCTGAAGTTGACTTCATAGCACATTCCGTTTCAGTTCCCACGGGAACCTCCACTTATGTCAATTAATGATTTGAATATTCAAAGTCTAAGCACTAAATTTCATATTTTAAAAAAATTTCTCGCGCTTAAAGGGTTTGGAATTCATATTTGAGTTTCTAATAACCGCTCATTAAGAAATAAAGACCGTGGCTTTCGGTGGGCTAATATCTCGTGATATGCGAATTATTTTGAATTGTTATAAACAATAAAGTTTTTGATTAAATTTGAACCTTTAATGACGCACCTGCGGGGTTGAAGAAATGGGTAATTTTACGTCATGCATAATCAACACGGGGATGTATTAAATTACTCGGAATATGTACTTGGAAGGTGATTTCACCTCCAGCATTGCATTAGTTACACACATAAAAAATATTAAGAGCATCGCTTTTAAGGAACTTGGATTAATTGGCGTAATTGGAGTAAAATATAATGATATACTCTATTCAAGGAAAGTAAGGTATTATTGAATAATTTAGGGAAAAATTTGGACAGAGCGTTAAGTTTTTGTGATGATTCCGACAAAGGTTTATGTTAAAAATTGTTAGTTCATTAAGAAACCTTTCGAAATTCTAAAATAATCTTAAGATAAGAAAGTAAGTAAGCCTGTAATATTAAATAAACAAAAAAATCAAAACCTTCCTCATAGCGAGAGGGCAGTCGAGATTGAAGCTCTAATATTGTACAGGGTCTCTGGTAAAACTGAGAGTATTATGAAGAACCTCGGAAATAAACTAGAAGTTTAGGCTTATTTGGGAAAAATAAGAAATAGATTCCATTAAAGGTACAGTTATATATTATTTCTTCCTTCGCACAGTTCTAGTTCACTAAACAAAACATTGCGTGTACGCCGGATCATAATGGAAAGGTTAATGTGCGTAAGCAATCACTTTACAAATTTTTAATATAATTTAATAATACAATTTATTTAATATAATTTATATAAAACAATTTAAGTTCAGTTTCCTAACGCCCAGTCACTCACGTCCACCACGGAAAATCTTGTTGAATAACGTTGATGGAATGCAGGCATCATTACGCTCTGCGGCCACGCCATCATTTGGGTTCTCCGAACATCATTGCAAATCTGTCGTCGGGAACGAGCCTCGAACTCAAGACCAGGGGTCACCTTTGTGATTGGTGGAACCCTTTTGTCCAGAGCCGAGGGATTCGTTAGCGTCGATTTGGTGGAAGTTATCTGAACGAACTAGATAACCCTCCTATCGCCATATACCTGCATTCCGTTCATTTTGTGCCTCGGTGCACGATACCGTTTGCGCAGCGGGACGTGACGGACGGATGGCTGTGCGGAAGGATATAGACCTCGTGCGTGTCCGTGCTCGTGGTCGTGTGTGTGTGTGTGTACGACTTTACATCTATTTCCCGATAGCAGTCAGCTCTCCTCCTCCTTCCCACGCGGGCGAGGCACACAGCATGTGTGTGTGTGGTTGCGAGCAAATGTATGCGTGCGCTACACTCGCTTTGAGTAGATAGCATCTTCACCTCCGGTCGGAGTAGAACGTGGTGGGTTACGAGGGGTTGGAGGGAATGAGGATGGCAGGAGGGTCTGTGAAGCGTAGGACTAACCTGGAAAGGGGAGAATAGGGGTTTGGAAAATAGGGGAACGCCAAAGAGTGAGAGTCAGAGAGAGAAAGAGAGTCTATGGGTGAAAGGAGGAGGGTACCTGAAAAATTACAGCACTCGCATTCATATCCTCACGTGAGGAAGATTGGGATCTTTTTCTCCAATGGAATTGTGGGACAAGTGGTGTCGGAAGGTTGAGTGTAGGCGGATGAGAGAGAGTGGGGAATGGGGGAGGAGGGAAGCAAAGCGGGTAGTAGGCGGAGAGGGGTCGAGGAATCGGGTGAAAGGGTTTTTGATGCGAAAAGCTGGACGGAAGTTTTTAGCGGGCGGTTGGGGGTGGAACGAAAGCATTCCTGTGGAGTTGCCGCGCAAAAAAGGTTGAATTCCAAAACACACGGTTCTCTTTCTCTAAACATCTACATGAGCAATCTGTCCTGTGAGCTACGTGCAAATGAATGCGGCTGGGTTCCTCTACGCATCGTTAACTGAGCAGAAGGGTGGTATATTTTACGGGTGGAGTCTTTGTGAGAAAAACGCGTGATTTCCTTTTGTATTGAGGATGTGCCTGAACGCTTTGAATGTGGTTTCATATTCGCTGAATCTCATAATGAAGCCTGAGATATTCTTACGCGTCGATTGTGTGGAAGTCGTTATCAGTTATTTTAGCAAGTATATCTTTTTCTGAAGTTAAATTCCTTAAACACATTCGTACGCATATATATATATATATATATATATATATATATATACATATTTATTTATTTCTTTTCCTCATATATATATCCGTGTAAATGAATATTTGTTCGCCATTTTTGCGGGTTTTCGTGTTTGTAAGTTTATTTGGCCAATGTCGTTTGTTTCTTTCTTCTAATTATGCGTGTCGCGAAATGCACCTTTCCTATTCTTTATGACGTCGTATGATTGTTTTCTCTATTCGAATTTCATTTTGAACCCTAGTCCATTTTTCCTTTGACAGATGAAACATCTACCAAACGCCATCTCTGGACCAAGGAATCGGCATACTTGGCTGAATACCCCCCCACAGATTTCAGTGTGGTTTAAGTTTCCTTGATAGCTCAAGTGATTAAGAGCATCGGCCTGGCAAGTCGAATCCGTGGTTCAAGTGCCGCTCGAGAAAACTTTTTTGCGCTTTTAATCTGCTTGATACTTTTTCCTCACAATTCCTGTGTTTGTCTTTTAAATGTGTTTCTATCCCTTTTCCTAATCCTATATCTATCACATAAATCTTAGTTCGCCGTTTTGGCGCGTTTTCCTGTTATACATGTGTGTGCGTGTATATATATATAAAGGAAAAGAAATGAGGAAGTACTAGAGATGGTGGGTGAGGACAGGGGTTTGTTGAGAGAAATCGTATGGAGGCAGGAAAAATGGATGAAAGGCGTATTGAGCGGTAGTGGAATGTTGAAGAAGGTAATAGAGGGGAGAATGTTGGGCAAGTGAGGTAAGGGCAGGAACAGGATAGGGATGTTGGACTGGATGAAGGGAGGAAAGAAGTACACCGAGATGAAGAGGGCCCTGATATAGATTAGTTTGATAGGTGGGGAGTCACAAAATGTTTATTTGATAGTTGTGTCCATCCAAAAACCTACCTTAAACGGTAGATTACCTAATAATAATAATAATATATATATCGAGTATATTTTATACCGTGTATTATTCTTATTTCTATGCATATAATATAAATACTCACACACACGAAAAATCATGGGTGGAGCTGATGATGCCCAGAGAGGCTTGCCCAAGAATGGGTGAACCCGGGTCCTCAGGTTAGAAGTCCAACGCACTACCCCTGGACTAACGCGACCCCATGCATACTATTTTATCGCTCTTTAAATATAATTAAATTTATGGAGTAAAGCCTTGATATTTATCTATTTCCATCGTTTGTTTATGTAACTATTCAATTGGGCCAAGATTGAGACATAATTGTCCCTTCTCCCACCTAACTCCTAAACATTACATTGAAGAAAATTACAAACGCCCCAGCATGAAGTGGAGAAAAACCCACTTAGGAGGAAATTGAACCCGCGAACTCTGGGCTGGAAAGCTAGAGCGTTAGCCCGCCGATTCCGACATCATCGACGGGAAACCTGAATACTTAGCATTTAGAAGGAAGAAACTACCTAAAATAAGGGTAAGAAGGCTCAAGAATATTCGTCATGGTTATGCCTATTGAAAGCTATGCGTGAAGTGTGATGAGGGTCGAAAGGTTGAATGAGAGTGATTAAGGGTGGAGATTTGCAATGTGATCAAAAAGGCATTTCTAGGGGGCAATCGGCATTCGAAAAAGAGCGTATAAAATGTTTCACTGAAATTGTGAAAGGCAGCAGATGGATGGTATGAAATCAAATATTTAAAGAGTTCGACGGGGGAGTTGGAATAAATTTTAACGAGCATATGAGCGAACGAAAGAAATCAAGGAATCATCCAAAAGCTACCCATATTTTATAATAATGAAAAATTTTAGTTTTATAAAACAGCGGACGGTTTGCTTAATTAATTCCGAGAATTCAAAGTGAGCTTTTCCAAACGGCGTTACTCAAGCGATAAACTGCGTTTAAGGGTAGATAATACTTTCAAATTTTCTAGACCTTTATGGGCGATTTAAAAATTTAAACATCTGTGATACAGGATGAACATGATCAGGAAGAAGCATTTGCAAAAATAAATGTGGCATGCTTTGTTGCTTTTTCTTCAGTGGGTGAAATTTCTACTGTTGATGAAGTTACATCCGTCTTGACATTGACTGATGGAGCTAATGGTGATGGGCAGTCGGCGAGCAAAAATACTTTTTCAGAATACCAAATCCACCAAATGCCTCCGTACAAACTGTAGGTCTTAGGAACATAATGTTTCCTCATATAATGGTATAAAAATATTGCTCGGGTTCTAGCTTTATTCTACGTGGTGAACTCTGTGGAGAAAATGTAGCATATATATAATTAGAGAGTGACATCCTATAAATCCGGGATCAAGGGTGATACCTTTTTAGGCATCATCCTATTTTTCACAACCACGAGACTAGCGTCCATCAAAAAATAATTTAAAATCTAATAACGCCTATTGTAAATAGATTTGCGTCTAATTAAGTAACTCTAAAAGAAGCCTATCTTTTAGTTTTTACCATTATTGGACGTTTATATCTATGAGATTTAGCTATTAACCATGCTTAATACATATAATATAGCTATCTGACTGAAATGTTACCATATCCTTGAACCTCAGCGTAGTATTTTGACTATTCTCTTTGGGCTTCAATCAACTGTTATAGACACATTAAATAAGTGTATTAAACACATTTGCTTCTTTCCTATGAAAAATACACTTCCAAAAATATATTAGGGTTAGGTTGTTTTAAAGGAGCTACGTCATTTCTAATTAAAAGTGTTTTCTTCTGCATTGCACTTTTTATTTATTTGCAAATTTGATTGCCATGTTATTTGCACCGCAATTTTACGCTTCAACCAGAGGAAAAAGTTTCTACTCACTCATTAGCTATATCTGAATGCTGACCAATGCAATAGAACTTTTGATAATGCTAGATACTGAACCATTACTTCGAAACGAGCCTTAAAGCGGTACGACTTAGTGCTGGTATCATGCACTCGAATTTGACACGGAATTCGCCCCAAATTGCACCCACGTGTTTGCCGGCAAATATTTAGTCGCCTGGGTTCGTAGATGGTGAGACTGGGGGCGGGGAAGAGGACGGGTGGCGCCTGGTTTGCAGCGGCAAAATATGCGGGGCTCGAGATATGAGGGTGTTTTGAAGACGCAAGGATTTGAGACGGGGGCGGGACTTTTAATAAACGAGGAAATTTAATTAGGGGAAATATGAAGAGAATTACGTATTTGACGCTTAGGGCCTACGAAAGATTGCCGAGAAGTACCCTTAGCTCTCTGTCCACGTCTCCGCTCTAAAATACTACCTTCAGATACTCTCCACTGTTTTACCTATGATGGGAGTGGCTGTCAAAGTGAAAAAGAAAAGTTGAGAAGGGTGGGGGTTAAATTTTTATTGAGGGTTTCTCTGGTACATCCTGAATGTGTATTCATAATATTGAAAGTTATTGTGTAATTCAGTAAATTTTGGTCGATATATATTTTATGGCGGGGATAGGTGGAGTAGAGCTGTCTAGCGTGAAGTATGTGAGAAAATTTATTTTAGGGCACTAATGAATAAGATGGAAAGAGTCTACGAGTATTTGTCTTAATAATAAGCATAGCAATGATGCCATAGCATATGATACAGACTTTATCAACTGGGAACTACAAGAAAGCATTATTAATCTCTTGAGTTAGTTGTATTATTGTTAAACGTACAACTTCTATGAATTTATGCACTACAGTGGATTTGGGTTTGCATGCATGTGTTAGTTTTGAATGTTTTCTTTTTTCCTTTTTTTGGGTGGTGACCTAACACCCCCCGCCACACGCCCTTGCGGCGGCTTACGGTTTATTATGTATACGTAGATGAAGTGCACTTACGCTTCATTTGAAGAAGATGTTAGGGTCGTATTCCTTTCTTAGAACTTTATTCCAAATTCAGGAAAACAACCGTCAAAGGTCATTACTTTTTAAATAAATAGCTTTGGTTGTAATTTTCCACAATATTTTTATTACAATGTGCAACGCCTTTTGACATTAGTACGCTCTCTTCAGGTGCATGTTTGCAGGATATTTTCCTATTTATTACTATCATTTGGGCTATTTAGGAAGGTTATTTCGTTTTTTTAGTGGTATTTTGCCTTCTTACTTATCAAATTTTTAGCTTACACGTTATTGGTTAAATTTCATACTGCATCCTAAGGTGCAATTATTTGTTAAATGATATTATATGTATTTATATGCGTGTACAATGAAAGGAGTTTTGCCTGATTGTATACGCCACTGTTGGTATAGCTTTGCCAGTGTGTTGATTTTGCCTGTGGTTTTGTTCTTTTTTACGGGTGGTGACCTAACACCCCCTGCCAAACGTCCTTGCGGTGGCTTGCAGGGTATTATGTAGATGTAAACGTTATTTTAAAATTAATGTATATTTAATTAATTAACCCATAAAAAATTCCATGAGCCATCAAACAAAAAATTCAAAATATAATATTGGGGATTAGGTTCATAAAAATTTCTTTAAACTGCGATTTCTACCTCAGCTTGAAGGAATAATGCAAACGAAATGTCGTCAATCATTGTTTGGACACGAAAGGCACTCTCTTTAAGGTGCTCATCAATCAGTGGGATTCCAAGGTCGATCAGATGGGGTCAAAGCCTTCGGAAATAATTGTTAGCCTCACTCGTGTAGAGGGAGCGTTTTCGATTATTAGGCTACTATGATAATGTTAAACTTTATTCAGTGGCTAAGTAAATGTTAATTCGAATAAGGATCAAAAGAGGCTTTGTTGAGCTAGTAGATTATTTCTATGTCGACGAAGTAGATGCATTTTTGACCAAATGACCCTTGAAAAGCTGACAAAAATATTCCAAGACATCCTACAAATTAGTAATTATAACTCATCACGTACGAAAACAATTTTCTACAAACCATTAACTTGAAGATGAATTCTGTCATATTTATGGAAAATAAACATTTCTGAATTATTTGACTCTCGCCATTTTTTTAACTACAACGAAGCAAGAAATTGATTGCACATTGTCTCCATTTTAATAGGAATTTACTTTTTCCACCCTTTTATCTCGATGTTTTGGCCCTAAATATAGTATTATCATTTCGGGTACTGGAAATAATGATGACTTGAAGTGGGATCGTAAACGTGCTTCTATGAAACAGCTAAAATATGCGAAAATTGCAGCATCGGCGGACGACATTACCGCCCGTTTAATAATCTTCAATTTTATTTGCCCACCATAAAGTTGCTCACTCCTCTTATTTTTTGTTTCTCACTTTTCTACTTATGAATAATTTACGCAATTAATTGGTCTAAAATTTGATTCTTTCTTTTTTCTTGAGAGTAAGGTGCATAATTATTCGTGAATCGAAACATTATAGAGAACGGAGCTCTCATCTGTAGCTTTCCTTATTGTTTCAAGCTTGGCTTTGTGGAAACTTTCGATGTTGGAGAGAAATGATGAATTACAATGTTGATTTCCACTATAATATTTTGATTCGCACGACCCGGGTTTCAACACTTCGTGTCATCTTCAGGTCACCTAAAAATGACGCGAAATCAGTCAACAGATTTAGGCGAGATGAAATGTCTGTATAGTAAAACACGTAGTAAATTACTAATAAACTTGTGGAAAAGCGCACGTTTATTTTCTCATAATGTCACCAGGTGTTGAAACCCGGGACGTGTGAATTAAACTACTTTATTGGATATCAGAATTGTTAATTATCATTTCTCTCCTTAATGAAACTTACCTGTTTACATTCCCGCAGATGTTAATAATTCCAGGTTACCTCAGCGGGCTATACCAAAGCTCTCCTCGCAGCGAAACTACAGGTTAAGATAGCCAAGATGATTTACGTTCTAGACGCTCTTTGTTTAGAGCCGATGTGCAGCGACGTCGGGAATAGCCCTAAAAAACCTTTTTTCCGGCGACAAAAGGCTACTCCCATTTGTTAATATTCTCCTTACCACTCTTGGATACGTTGAGCACGAATGCGGTTGTTGGCGAATTGACTTTGAATCTGCAAAAACACCGAAAAAATTAAATGCCACGTTGAGGTTTTCTCCGGAGCGCCGCGGAGTCGGGAAGGGAATAACTGCAAGCAAAACCGTACGAGGAAGAGAAAGGAGTGCAAGCGGGTGAATGGGATAGCCGGGAGGGAGGGGGGGGGTGGAGGTTCCGCGTGCAGGGAGTGTGGAAAATTGCTGCGTGCCCTGTGGAGCGGCCGAATTAGATGAAAAGGGGGAAGAGAAAGCATGTGCGTTCGGGGGAACTAAAAATGGGGGCTTGGGAGGGGTAGAATGGTACGGAATAGGGGGAGGGACAACCGGTGACTGAGTGAGTGAATTGTTTGGGGAAGGCGGCGGGGGTGCGGAAAGCATGTGAGGAAAGGTTGGGTTAATAGAGTGGGGAAAATACGGTTTGCTTGACAAAGTTTCGGGAAGAAAAATAATCCCATGAAGATGAGCTGGAATATAAAGGGAAGTGAATATAAGTTGGGAATGGGCATTGTTGTGGAGGGGCTAGGGGGTTGGGCCGGTGGGTAAAGTGGAATGAAGTGGGCCATGGGAGGAACGGCGCCGTGGAGATTAGAGCGGGGATGAGTGAGGAAGGGAGTAAGGGGCGTGCGGGGGATATAGAAGAGAGGTTGACGGGGGGATTCATGATGGGGCCCGTGGACGGTTGTGAGGGGGCAGGGAGGTTTCTCCGAGGAGGAAGTAAGGAATTCCGCCCTCTGTCTCGCAAATCCGAGTGCTTCGTCGTGGAGAGAGGCTGGAAGAGTGCGGTCGTGTGGTGTTCCAATATAGCCAGTGTATATGTCATTCTATGGATGAACGAAGAGAGCGTTCCGGCATAACACCGGATGATCAAAACAGAAAGAATGTGGGTTTATATTTCTCAGTTTACTGCAGAGCGACTCATGAAAATCTTTTCTCTAAATTCAAATATAAAATTCGATTTATATTCTCCACACAAAGTGTGCTATCTGATTATTGATAAATGCAGGAAGCTGTAAAATATAGTGTGCGCTTGCTCGAGTTTCAGAGCGCACACCCACCTCTTTAACGCTTGCATTTGGGAAAACTGTAAATTTTGCTTTTTGCCAGTTTTATCGGCTAAAACGAGTGCATGACTTGATTTTCAAATTAGCTTATTAAGGCCTGGGGCAAGATTACTTTCTTTTTGCCAGACTTGTTTGTTTGCTGGGACATGCATTAATATAATGTCTCTATTAAAATTCAGGCCTTAATCAATGTTGGAATAAATTGAATCCCAAGCTCTTCGTGATCTTGGCTGCTGATATCCAAGGAGTTATCGGACCTCATTAGGAAATATATTCATCATTATTCAGGGCTATGTTTATAGTAGGCATTGTTAATGAATGTATATTTTGCAAATTTTCATCTTTCCATATGCTCTAGTTGAATGTGCTTTATATTATATAATGACCGTGAGTTTCCGCTTCAAGTAATAGTGACGATTCGTCGCCAAATAATTCAACTCATTCATGAATATGGTGCTCTAAAGGTCATGGCAATCAAATGGGGAGTGTTGCTGATTTCAATTGCAATTTTTCTGCATTTGAGACACAGTTAATGTCCTTATAATTTAGTTAAACTTAAACATTCCTTTCAGAAACATTTCCCATTAAACATAAACACCTCATTTTATAAATAACCATTGAAACTAAAAGCGGAAACATTTTGCAACATCATACAACGCTCACATTAAAAATTCATTATTATTTTTAGATTTTATTAAGATATTTGATGATTGAATACCAAGTCCGTTGACATTTCTTCTTAACACCAGGTTTTGAATAGTAAATATTTCAAAAAAGTTTTAGCTTTTCTCTCCTCTTAGATAAAATATCTTATAAAAACTCATAGAAAATTAAATGCCCTATCCCTTGGCACATATAACAGTTTTGTGTCAATTATCGTCATGTTATTGACTCCTCTCGAGAACATTCTGTTTCCGATTCACATTTTCCTTTCACCGATCTTAGCCTGAACTCGATTAGTTTAATCTGGCGATCTTTTGTGGAAATTCAAGTAATAAAGACAATCAAATTTGAGCTTTTAAAAAAACTAGACGGTTTCCCTAGTCCAGTCAAGGCTAAGAAAAACAGAAAAAGTGTAGAGTTGCTCCAGCTCCCTAACCTTCGCGTATGTGCCAGATGCTTAGTGTAAAAAAATAGTTAAACATAGTTTATACGACCACTCAACATATTTAGCTATTTTATAAGTCACTACCTAATAAAATGGGTTATGCACTCTTAGAGATTTTTTAGTGAATGAAGTAATGTTCCAAGTTGTTAATGTCATATTACTTTTAAAAATAATAATCAAATTTCAGGTGTTCAGTAGTAGCACTCTGTAGATTTGTACCTTTTTAACTGTAGTTGACTATGTCATTTTTGGGATTCTTAGGTTATCCCTATGTTATGCCCTGCTTTCAGAAGAAATAATTTTATGGTGGAAGGATTTCAATGGCTTTTGATAATTATTACATTGTCAATGCCCATTATATTGTTAAAATTGATCAATTGGATCTTGCAAAAAAATATTCCTATTGAACCAAAATCAGAGGTCCTTGTTCGCAAGAATAATGTTCTCAATGCAAATATATATATATATATATATATATATATAATTACTGCATGTTTATATATTTAATGTTGCGACCCGCCTATTTTCAATAGTTGTTGCCGGGCGAACCTTATTCTGAATAGTAGGTCAGATAGAATTCAGCTTGATTGAAGGACTGCCGGATGCTCCTCGTCCTCTCTCAGTAATATCAGGTCTTTTCAGGGAAGGGCGAATAGTCCATGAGTTTTTATATGTAATATCAATACTCTATTTTGTGCCATAGTTTTTTCTGATCGTGAACATAATGCGCAAAAATTGACCAATGGAGCTGCCGAATCACGATTGTGGAACGCTACGTGCAATGTGGCAATGTTACATTAACCTGAAACTTTCAATCACCCCGTGTAGTAGTTCCAAATAGAGATGAGGCAAATAAGAATTTTTCGGCCTCGCATGCATTAGCCGAAAGGTGGGATGCCACAAGTGTTTTCTTTGAGAAACTCTCTGAAAATTTAAAAAGAGGACGGGAGGGGTGGTTCTCCGCGGCGCTTGAGTGTACGCTCCTAGCGGGGAATGTCTCTCTGGCCACTTCTCTTCCCCACCCTTGGGCGGCGGCTCGAGAGGATGTGACTTTTAGGGAAGTGGTTTGGTCTCGCCGACGACGAGGCGACATCGTTTTTTCTCCGGGTATATAAATCCAGCCTCCTTTTTCGGCCTTAAAGACTCGATAGCAAATGAGGCGCTTTGAGTGGAGTTTAAACTGTGAGCTGGTGCCGGTAATGATCTCCGGAGCATTCAACGATGCCGCCTCGCCTTTTTAAACGCTCCAGCTTTACTTAGTATCCCTTTTATCCCTACTCGAGCGTTCGCCCAAACCACAGACGCCCACCGCTCGTGTCGGCCATATTTTTTGTACTCATTCTCTTCCGTCTTTACCCTTGCCCTCGCCACGCCCAAGACGTTTGGCCGTGTTTTTCTTAAGCATGACAAGAGCGTGAGCTACCTAATTTTCTCCTCTTCCTGGGGTTCTCCTTTCGTACTTCGCCTCATCTTGGAATGCATTAGTGCACCTTCAGTTATATGTACCCCAAGCTTTTGGCTATTTTCCGGCACGGCAGCGCCTGGAGATGTTTGGCGTTTTTCACCAATGTCAGTTGGTTGAGCTTCAAGTGCAATAAAATGACTGTGCTAATTCGAGTATGCTCTTTCAAAAAGGCGGTTGTCTCTACTTAAAATAGAGGTCCATATGAAGCAAAATTAGGTCACGCTACAATTTCAGATAGATTTCAAATTTTATTTTAATCAAGTATTTTGTTTCTCATTTTCATTCATCCTTACTTCAAAGTATTATTCTGTTTTGGCATAATATGGTGGTGGTATCTAACTCGAAGACAATTTTCTTTGTCCTATTTCTGCGTTGCAAGGCAGGGTCCTGTGTTAAGTGTTTGTTGGTTTTTATTTCACAGTCATTACCTTTTATGTATCTAAATTTCTACCATATAACTTGCGTTTACTTTCCTCAATTAATTGGTCTACTCCGAAATAATCTCGTAATTTCATTTTTAATGTGACTAAAAAGCAAATAATTTACTTATGTAAAAGTATAAGTACTCTCTCGAGCTTTAATATTATGTCGATACAGAAACTGGTAAATAAACAAGGTTTTTAAATCAGTGGTACTTGTAGTGATTTTTACTGAAATAATTTACAATATTGACCATTTTATGTAGAATAAAATACAACTTTGTAAGCAGCATACATCCTCAGTTTTTCCTTTCTCCTCTCGAGGGAGCATTCCAAAATACAATGTTACCGAGCGTAAATATTGCATAAAACACCAAATTTATAGCTGACTCAAAAATTGTACTATAATTTTCAGGAAGAATATTGCATTTTCATTTGATTACATTTCGATATGAAAGATTTAAGTCTTCCCTCAATGTAAAAATAAAGAAAAATGTTATTTGATAAGATCAGCTAGGATTTTTACTTATAGGAATCAGCATATATTTCTCATAATCCGTGTGCAAATACATCCGTTGGTGATTTGGGGTTTAGTTAGGAAATGAATAGTAAACTTAAAAAATGGAACTACCACGGTGCCAAAATCCATATCATACCAAGTCTCTCATAAATTATATTTTCAGTGCCCTAAAAGGATCGTAGTAACAAATATAAGCAGTAATAAAAAATTGTATTTATCGAATAGAAAATAGTTTCATGCAGAACAGTGAGCACTGCATTACTTTTATCAACTATTTACCAATGCACGTGGATTTATTGCTAATTTTAATTCCTCTAGCACACCCTATTTAAATGAACCAAGGACTGGATTAATACTAATGATGGCCTATATATGTGTGTATGCGCAATATCCTGTTGATCATTGGGATTTATTTGAACTATTTTTCTCTCTAGATTCTTTGAAGTCAAAATTCCTTGAATTTTTAATTTTTTATGTCACAAACAGAAATATGCGTGCAAACGTGATAATAGTTTTATTGCATTGGTCCCAAAACCATTGTTATCTGTTTTTTTTTGCTAAGAAATCACGGTCAGCGGATTTAATGATGCATAAAATACAAAAAAAAGTTTCACGATGGGGACAAGTTCTATTACTCACCGGCAGAAAGCAGTTGTTTTGAGAACGTTTGGAATGCGGAAAACAGATCGGAAAACGGGAGGTCATGGGAGAAGGCTGCGACATATATCTCCTTTCTCCAGTACTCCTCCTATAATTCAATAAACCATTAACGAGTTTGCTATTTTTAATGTGCATCGTATAAAAGAAATTTCATGTTGTTAAGTCTCACTGTTGGTCACGTGTTCTGCGAGAAGACTTCCGTGCTGGCTGCAACTTTAACATCTTAACTCTTGATTACCTTCAACCTCATTTGTAGAGGCATGACACCCTGGGAACATGTTTCGTCATCTTGGGGGAGTGTGTGCGGTCAAATCTCCACCTAGCCGTACAGAGAGAATAACCAAGCAACGCTGCGTAAAATACGCACATTCCGCTCTACAAGTGATGCACTGGTAGAAGCCCTGGGCCCCGTTCAGGCTCCGCCAAAGGTATTAAACTGCCACGTGGTAGAATCACGATGGGTTGATTACCCATGGACCGTGAGAGTTGTAACTTTTCCCTTGAGAAAAATGTATCTGACCTTGCTCAAGAAGAGCCGTTTTTCCGGCTTCACCCATAAAAAGAATGATACTAAATTTGTTTTGATTGGCGTAATTCCACTTATCTCAAAAAAGAGCCCTTTGCGCCTAAATGTTTCATAAGCATTTCCGAGGACAAGATATCTACCAGATAATTCCCTGCGTAAATTTCTGTGTGTCATGGGCGTTGACTCTTAGCTATAAATAATTCAGCATAGTTTTCGGGTAAATTTCACAGAAATGGTTACCTTCGTGGAAAATTCTCTGTGGGGCAATTAACATCCGCTCCAATATAGACCAGTTGCATAGGCTTAGGTGGAAAACTGGTGGCTTAATGTGGTGACTGCGGTCTAAAATTGTGACCAGTTAAAGTTTAATATTATTATATCCTACGCTCACACTGTCAATGGCCACGATTGGAGAAAAGAGAGATATGGTAATTATAACCATCAATATAGTCTCTTCATACACTCATTGAAGATTTATGCTATATATTTAAAAAAATCATATGTCTGAATGGCATATTTTTTAAAAGTGCACAGCATAATGTTCTCTTTAATTTTGTTAAACGTATCGTATTTTTTAGTTGTTATTTCTCTGAATATTTCACGACGATATATACATTCATACGCAAAAGCTTATGATGTCATATATATTTATGATGCAATATATGATGCTGTATTTTATTATTATTATTAGGTAATCTACCGATTAAGGTAGATTTTTGGATGGACAGAACTATCAAATAAACATTTTGTAATTCCAAACAAAACCCAACCCAGCAACCTAATCTACATCAGGTCCCTCTTCATCTCTGTGTACTTCATTCCTCCCTTTATCCCGTCCAACATCCCTATCCTGTTCCTACCCTTACCTCGCTTGCCCAACATTCTCCCCTCTATTACCCTCTTCAACATTCCACTACCGCTCAATACGCCTTTCATCCATTTTTCCTGCCTCCATAGGATTTCTCTCAACAAACCCCTCTCCTCCCCCACCATTTCTAGTACTTCCTCATTTGTTTTCCTTTCGGTCCATTTCACCTTCTCCATTCTTCTCCACACCCACATTTCAAAAGCCTCCAATCTACGTCTATCCTCCTGCTTCAGTGCCCACGTTTCCGCGCCGTACATGGCTACGCTCCATATCAGAGTTTCTACGAGTCTTGTCATAACATCCCTACTCAACGTCCCCGTCATCAACTCTCTCCTCCTTGAGAAAGCCTCCTTGCCTAGCGCAATCCTTCTCCTTACGTCCCTACCACTTTGACCGTATTGGTCCAAAACACTTCCGAGATATGTAAACTGTTCTACTTGCTCTATTTTTCCCCGCCTATTTTAATATTTAGCTTAGCCTTTTTCTTTCTGGAAAATCGCATAACCTTTGTTTTATTAATATTGATTCGCATCCCATATCTATTGCACTGAACCTCCAATTCACTCAGCAATGCTTGCAACCCCTTGGCTGACTGAGAAACTAATGCTTGGTCATCAGCAAACCTAACCGATTTTACGAATTCCCCTCCGATTTTCATTCCTACCTCCAGTTCTTCCCATGCCTCTTTAATCATTTCCTCCACATATACGTTGAACAGCACCGGTGACAATGGGCAACCCTGCCTTATACCTCTTCCTAACACTGCCCATCCGGACTCTCCGTTCCCCACTCGCATCTGAGCAGTCTGAGACATGTACAGGTTGCGGATCACACTCCTGTCCCTCCAATCCGGTATTTGGATGCTTAGAAATTTAGGTATATACCGCTCATAAAAAGTTGTCAACATGCTCCATACATATCTGAAAGGAATTGTCCTAATCTTTTTATGAACCAAGGTTTAAACTATTGTTTTTGCCTTTTTTTACCTCCATTGCTGATGGACGTCACATCTTGAAAAATCAATACTTTAATAATATGAAAACTATAAAAGTCATAATTTTATCAAATAATTAATTAATACCAGGATTATATACAATCTCCAATTCACTGTCCACTCATCGGCTAAAATTGTTTATTTAATATGTTTCGTCTACAATTCAGATCAGCAAATTTTCTTTTTATCTATTTGAGACCTTAAATTATTGAAAATATAATTTTCTCTCTTTGTAAAGTTCTCATTTTTTTACTGCATTTATATTTTGTCCAAATCTTGATAGTGTAATTAAGTCAAAATGGAATGATGAAACCCGACAATTTTGGCTTCAGTTTCATGTTCTTATGACTACATTCCGGAAAACTACATCGTCTAATGTAAGTGCATGGCATGTTATTCAAGGTGTCGGATAAATGTTTAGAGCGGGAAGCAGAGGCGTGATTCGACAGGGCAGGTTACGTTGTGGCAGGATAGTAAAATTAAAAGATTAAACTGTTTCTGCCTTTAAATGGGAGTGTTAATTTAGACGTATTCAATTCATACGTTCAAAGTATACCTACCAATATTTGTCCTAAAACTAGTGCTATAGATCCTAATGGATTGAAATAAGTTAATAGGGTCAAGCACGTTTAATTTACCAAGCCATGACATTAAATTAAATTAATTAATTAACTACTTCTTGAGATACATGTTTTAAAAAGTAACTTTATTATCCATTGCATTTCATTGGTCACATTGTACGCAATTAACTAGAAACAGAACCACCAAAGAGGCATGTTAGCTGATTGGATATTAAGATATTCTATATTTTCATACTATTGCGATATCTCTGTATTCAATGACCATACTGACTATCGTTTACCAAGGTAACAGTGGTTATTCTCCCTCTCCATAGTCACTCAACCGGTACACTCTACTTAGAATGTAATGCTGAATTCTTAAATCCAATTCAAATTTTTCCAACTAGGTATGATCCGTAGAACTATTCTGCCTTGCTCGAATTGTCGGCGGAAAATGCTTCGGATGGGCTACCATAGTAAAATTTATAATGGAAAACTACTATTTCTGGGTACTGGAGAATGCTGTCCTTAGAGCTGTTATCTCTATGGGCGGGTAATTTAGGATAGAAACGCCATTTACAAGGTGGGAGCGCGAACTTGTGGAAAATGTAAGGATCGGGCCTCCGATATGGCGGCAACTCAAATGGTCACCAGCGGCGCGGGATATATAATTTTTTCGGCGCTCTGACCTCCGTCACTCTGGGGTGATAACGCCCGTCCCCTTCGGCTTCTCCTCCCCCGAGCTCCTCCTACTCTTTCTGCGCTCTTCCCTATCAGTTGGGAGAGAGACGCTTGTGACCGGGGCACTCCTCGGGGACAGCTGCGGTGGGGCCTCGGAGGACAATGATCGCCGAAAACATACGTCGTCTCCCCCGCAGTAAATTCCTCGCCAGGACAAAAGACCCACCGTCCTTTCGAGGGAGCTGCACGAGAGTTTCTACGCCCAACTCCGTTGCCAACCTCTCTCACCCCTGCGGTCCGGCCACCACCCCATTCTCGTCTATCTCTATCCCTTACCTTATCTGTCGTACTTCTAAAACTACCCCTTCAATCTGTACCACTCCGACGCCCCCTCGTTATGCGCCCACTCGCTCGCTTTGAGGGCGTGTTATTTCGTTGCTGATAAATGAACGCGGAGTAGAGGTGGTTGGATTGCCGCGGTTTCCCCATGGTTTCGGCCGAAGAAGCATTTTCCAGTCCCGGTGAAAATTTAGGTTGATGATGAGCTACGAATTAAGCAAATAATTGAACGGATAAGGCCTTCCTCTAATATTTAAGTTTTCAGTTCGTGCGCGTTTGAATTTGAATGAAATGTGGCGCTTAGAATGATTGGCAGAATATATATTGCCATTCAGTCGGTTCCGAGGGTAAGGTCAATAAGTTTAACTGGAGCGAACAGGATCTTCAACAATTGGTATATCGAATTAAACTGCCTGAATTTTCATTATTCGTCACCCTAGAGGTCGTGAACTTTTGGAAATATTTTGAGTCCTCTTTTTTGGGAGTGGGCGTTGGGTGTTTAATCTCGTTATAATCTGAACACGACTCAAAAATAAATATTCGAACGAAAAAAATGACGTATTTGCTCATAAATGATTTCTCGCTCTAAAAGTATTAAAAACACCGTAGCCACTTCTTTTTTTTGCGAACATTACATAGAAAATGGTTTGTGATTTTTTTACATAAGTCATTCATATTCTTTTGAAAACCCCGAATAATTTGACACTGCACATGAAAATAGAAGTTAATCACTTCATCTTACTTGCCACTGCTACTGAGAAGCAGGGCTGTTACTTTTGCTAATACTCCTCCATACGTATACAAATGTCATTTCGACCTTACAACAATGTACCAGTAGGGGAAATATGTAGTTTTCACAATAAATTATAGTAGGATTTAAACACGTGAAGATGCTGAGTTATAAAGGCACAATATGAAAGTGTTTCCTTACTCACGGTAGACTACATGCTACAGACTTTCATGCTATTGTGAACAACTCTACCGATATGCCTACGTTTGAATGTGTTCATTAGGTGAGATAACATAGGAACACGGTACGTTTCATGCGTCATTCATTCTCCATCTAAATAATGTTACACGGAAGGAAGTTAAGCTCGAGGGAAGAATTTTCCAGCAATCGTGGTCCTGTCGAGGTGACGAATTTACGTGTCTGCTTGCAACTGTTTAAACATTTCATTGACGTGTCAAATCAGCTAAATAACGCGTGAATATGGTGACGATCACGTCTTAGGTGAGTGAGGGATGGACGACTCGTTTTTGTGGGTGAGTTTGCGACTTCACCATCGACTCAACTGCTCGGAACACGCACGAGTACGCGGTAGTACGGGGTGGGAGGATGAGGAGAGGCCTCCTGGCGCTCGGGAAAAATTACGCAAAATTCCCCAGCAGCCGGGAAGACCGTGGGAAAGGCAGTCCCATACCATTATTTCCAAAAAGTTCCAAAAATCTTTCACCATCATCCGCTCCGAATCCTCCCCCCCCCCCCCTTCCATCCTCCTTTTCCCGAGTGGAATCCCCCACATGAAGCGAGTCGGGGTTGCGTAGGGAGGGGGGAGATCAGAGTGAGAGGGTCTGGGTGAGGCAGAGGGTATTTCACCCGCCAGTAGTGGTTTTCTCTAGAGAGACGGCCAAATGCTTTTATGCTCTGAGGTGAGGATTTGTGAGGGAGGTGCGGGATTACGCGATCCAACCCCAAACCCCGCGCTTCGCCAATTTTTTAATCGCGCTTTTATTTTTTCAAGAGTCGGTGGGAGTAGGGGAATTTGGAAGAGAAATGGCAACGCGGATGTGTGGCTCTGGGATGGGGACAGGAGGCGTATCCTGTGAGGGTCGCCCATCGACGCAGATGGACCCACCGGGGATGTAGGGTCTTCCTGTGCCGCCTTCTGAGTGCCCGACACGCCATGGAGCACCTGAGCACACCGCTCGAACGTTTGTGTGTGCGGAGTTCCAAGGGGATCTCGGAAACTCCCGAGCGAACGTGGGGGATCCGTCCGAGAGTAGAGCCATCGTCAAGCATTCAGTATGTGCGAACGCTGACCGTAACTAAGTGGCGAATCGCAGTGTAAAGCAAGAATTTTTTTCTGCGTCAGTAGGACTAGAAATATCAAAGGGCTATGAAGCTACGGAAATAGTACTTGGTCGATGGTGTCATTTCACGGTTGGTAGCTTATTCTCACTAGTGTTCCTTGTCTACAAGTTCGGTGTACGTATTCAAAGCGGTGAACTCTTGCGTACTTAATCTTAATTATGTAGTCCTGAGGCTCACCTGATGTGTAATCCATCGCACACATATTCCCAGTTTGACATGGTATCCTCTCCTTATGGATATTCTCGTCATTTTTATGAATTTTTCATGATTATTTTATTCCATACAATGTGAGATAATTCCAGCTCAGGTATTCCCATGCATAAAAAAATTCCACAGAAACTTCAAATGTATTCACTGGTCTCCTTGGATTCATGAGTACTATACGCTTACCAATAAACTCCTTGCTGTTACCAGTATATGCAGAGGGAAATATTCGATGCTGGATCTCATCTGCAGATATTTTTAATAAACGCTTCACTGAAATACTCATCAGGATAACATGAAAAATTATCTTGGAAAAAGGTGACACTGTTGATAATGGAAAAATGATAGCTTTGGTTTGAATTTATTTATTTGATTAATTGATCTTATTGATTTCCACCGTATAAAATAGAGAAACAGCGTATAATTATTATTCCATTTCCTTTCTTCCATATCGCGTTATTGATCTTCATTTAAATTAATGTTTTTTTAAACTCTTAATAAACAGTATTTTCTTTTTCCTCGTCCCTATTAAGATGATTTTTTCACTAATTTTTCCTAGAAAATCGCCCTTACCTTATACAGCTTAAAACAAAATCCTATAGTGATGTTGCTTCATGTCACAAAATCGGATGTGGAATGAAATACGTATAATTAGTAGTTTCTGGCCATTAATTATAACTTCTTAACTTCGTGACTGTGCAGATTTACATAAAATTAAAATCAATTTTCCCCCGCTATATGCACACTCTCTTCGACCAGTTTCACCTTTTCAAAGCATTCATCGGCCTGATTATGTCTTATTGAGCCGAATCCAGTCACGTGAAAAAAGTGAGGCTATTATACGCCACGCAGTTTTGAACCCCTGGAATTTATACTAAATTATGGTATGGCCATTTAATTGTGACCGGGGAGGGAAAGAGTTGCGGGTGATCGGATCCCGCAGGACATAGCTGACGAAGGAAACGTACTTGGAGTGAAGTAAAGCTGCTTTGACCAACTGGCAGGCTGACGCCCACCTATCAAGAACGGAGATTCAAATGAGGAGGCGGGGAAGGATGATGTGGGAGAGTGGAAAGGGTTGGAAAGGCTCCGGGTGGGTGGGAAGATTAGGTGGATCGCCCCAGGGGATTAGCCGCGTGTAGGGGGGGAACGTCGTCGTGGAGGCATGCTTCTCATTTTTTCTGGGGGTAGGAGGGGCTCTTCGGCTTGGGCGGGTGTTGTTCGTGGTGGTTTCGGCGACGGGCAGGTGCGTGGCCAGGCGGATGAGGTGATGGCTCCGGGGCGTTCTTTGTCGTGGGTGGATGGGTGGGAGCTTCGGCAGTGGGAGAAGAGGAAAGCGTGGGCGCTCGAGGAGAGTGTGGGCGGAGGTGGGGGTGGTTTTCGGCGGATGCCGTGCGAATGGCGGGGGTTGGAGGTCGTCCGATTCCCTGAAAATGGCACTGGGAATCGAGTGTCTTCCCTTGCTAATTTCGGTGGAAACTGACGGAGGTAACGTCAGCCGGGAGTGTGAATCGCGATTTCTGGAGGGATAATTATCCTTCCAAGTTCCTTCCACTGTGAGGTCATGTGGTTTTGATGTATTTTCAGGAGTTCGCACTCACAGGTCTTTCGTAGAACTGATGTTGAAGTTGAGGGAATCCGTGCCAAAGTGCCTCTTTAGGGGAGAGTATTGTCTTTTACCCTTGTCGTCCAATGGTGTTACAGGATTCAAATCTTGGTAACTATTATTGGTAACTAATGTAATGTCGTGTATTTTTTTCAATCTCTTAAGTTATATCATTTAGTAAAACGCTCGAATAATTGGTTCCCTTTTACTACCAAACAGTAGCCCGTTTTAGTATTTCCATGTGTGCGGAGCTCCTTAAGATGTTCGATTACCTATTTGTATGGCCACTATAAAAATAAATTGGCATACTTGTTCAAAGTCAAGGAATAAACGAATTAGTACAATATGAATACCAAGTAGTTCTCATTGTGATGTTTTGACTTTTAATTCTTGCCTATGCTATAATTTTCAACGATCTTATCTTTTGAGTGTTTCATATATGTGCATTGCGCTTTTGGCTGTTAAAGGTCAGTGCTATGCAGTCTCAAATTCGCACCGGTATTTTGATCCAAATTTCCTTGCTTTTGCTGTAGTTGGCCAAGCTTCCAAAAAATATATTTATATATTTAGAGCGCCTAGACCGCGTTCAGTTCAGTCTCTAAAAATGAGCAGCAAAAATGTGGCTTAAATCAATGGAGCATTATGTGTGCGATGAAGCGTTAGCGAATTATATTTGTTCTTTTTTATTTTTTTTGGTTATTAACTGGTAAACATCAGTTTTGCTTTTCACCTTTTCATTATGAATGTTGTTTTAAACATTATATTCGATTCATTGGCCATTAAAATTGACATTTGCTTATTCAAAGCGCTAATACCTTGGGCTACATTTTTACCAAACCACAAAAAATTTATATCGCATATGACGGATGAGATGGTAAATGTTTTGTTCTACCCCGGGGCTAAACCAGTAAGTTCAAGAATCTCAATTTCACTGCGTACTAAGATCTAATGTTTTAAAAGGTAAAACCTTATGCGTATTTTAATCGGTATAAAATAGTTATATTAGACAGAGTAAAGGAGAAACATTATCACTACGTTACTTAATTTGTTAGGTGGGATTATACCAGGTAACCATGCTTTTGGCATCGGATGATATTTTTTCTCCCCTTTTAATTTCAACGCTAACTGCTGCTTCCATATGGACGTGGTGTAATATGCTTTAGTTCTCCTATCATAGTAATTCAATTAGATTACTACAAAACCAATTTCTGGCCGCTAATTGAGTTGAAAACGAAACATTCTTCGTGGAAAGCGTGCCGCTCAAGAGATAAGGCTTTAATCGTTGCGACATCTTGGCGCCTTCCCTATGAGGCAGATGCTGATGCGAGATCGCTTTCCATTTTATCAACACTCCTTATTTTGTCCCAGTGCATCATTTGAAGTTTTTGGCTGTGAATTTTTAATTTAGCGTTAGGTCTTTAATGTTTTACTTGGATATTTATACATTTTCTTTTTGAGCGCGACCAGAAATATCAAACAGAAAACCTTATATATATATATATATATATATATATATATATATATATATATATATATATATATATATATATATATATATATATATATATATATATATATATATATATATATATATATAGTACTTTCGCACATCCACATATCTACCAGAAATGCAATTTTTCTCTGCGTGGGAAATCTGAAAACTTTCCGAATTTAGCATGAAGATGGGAGCACTGTTCAACAAAATTCGAGGATATATTTTTGCGCATGCGTTAAAAGTTACTCATCAAAATTTCAGCCATTTTTAGCATGCAATTGTTTTGTGACAATCCATTCAGTTCTTCACTGAGAGGTTTTTTGAAAAAAATTCAATATTTATCTGCCATTTAATATTTGTTTTTGAAAGGTAGTTCGCCTACGCAAATGGAAGACGAATTGGACGCCTTGTACGGGGACTATGCAGCAAAATTTACGTCCGTGAAATTTTGGCCGGCAGAATTTTAACGAAACCGCACCCGCTTGGCTGATTATGGACGTTCGGGACGGCCAAAAACTGCGACAACCACCGAGAACATCGAAAACGTTCACCAAACGTAACTGGACGATCGTCGAATTAGCGTTAGAGAGATAGCAGAGTCTATGAGCTTGTCGAGGGAACGCGTTTGTTTTATATGGACTGAAGAATTGAGACGTCGGTACATAACTGTAGATGATACTTTGATCTACTAAAACACTTATGAGACGATTGAACAGTCACAACAGTGGACTGCAAATAGTGCACTTCCTCCTAAAAAGGCGAGGACGGTTCCATTGGATGGTAAAGTAATGGCGACAATTTCTTGGGATAGTCGCGAAATTGAATTCATCGATTATCTTCAAAAAGGTAAAACTATAACAGGAGAATATTAAGCTTCAATATTTGAGAACTTGAAGAAGGAAATTGCAAAAAATGTCCGAATTTGAAGTAGTGGTTTTCCATCAGGACAACGGACGTGCTCACACTTCGGCAGTCGAAAATTCACGAATTACATTTCGAATTGATTGACCACTTACCGTATTCACCAGATCTGCCCCCTAGTAACCGTCTCCTGTTTCCTTACTTTAATGTTTCGCTTGGAGGACAGAGATTTTTATCGGAAGAGGAGTTTATCGCATACATTAGCGCCTATTTTGCGGAGAAGGACGTCAACTACTATTTGAAAGGGTTAAAAAATTAGGGTGTCGCTGGAAAATATGTGCCGACTTGAAGTATGATTACATAGTAAAATAAAAATAAATTCCAAGAAAAATGTCTTCTTTATTTGTTAGGTCGGATACTTTTCAGAATATCCACGTACATTTGTTATCCCTCCTTATTAATTTTTTTACCATAATTTATCAGATTATAAAATTTAGGATTTAATACTCCTGTGAGATTTAGGAGCCGCTCAAAGCGGAGGTATTAAACGACCAGCCATGAAAATGGGGTTGGAATTTTTCGATAACAAAAATTGTTCTGTTTTAGTGAAAATATATTTTTTCAGTTACATAGTGTTTGAAATTATCACGTAATAGTGCTATATTGTGGAGTCACTCAATGAATAAGCACTTTGCAAGGACTAATTAATTCTAACGTTCCAGATTAGTTTGTGTACCGAGAAAATTACCCATTGTAGACTTGTGAAAGGACTCCTGTCACCTCCACGCTGAGCCGAGGGCCTTCGAGGGACAACGGGCTTGTTGAAGTAGGGCGGGGGAATGGACAAGGAAGGTGCTATCATTTGAAGAAGGAAGCGGAAGTGGCCTTTCCGTGACCCACGAAGGGGGGGAGTGGAGAAGGGCGAGCAGTATAATGCGAAGGTGTTCCCACCGCGGAGCCATTCTGCGCGAGGGACTGGAGAGGGCGCGGCAATCGGCAGCCATTGCCCAAAGAGCCTTTCTTCGCGCGGTTGCGTCTACGGCGTCGACCGACCATCGTCGCCACCCCTCCCTTCTCCCTCCCTATTTCCCCCTGTCTGCCCGACTCATCTGCGGTGGGACTCGGACCGGAACTGCGAGAGGCGTCCCAGCACTTCCTTTGCGGCAATTAACATCCGCCCGTCCGTTGAGCCAATCCCCGCGGTGCCCCGGCTCACCTCTCCTCCAATCACCTTTCGAAACTCTCCGACGGCCGCGAGTGGGTGCGGGAGCCTCTCATCCGTGTCCGAGACGCCCACTCAGGGGGCACTGCTCACGTGTACTCTTCTTCTCTCCGCCCCCACTTCCGGACGGGTGAAATAGCCCACTCCCCACATTATTCTTAATTTATCCCGGATGCCTCTCCGTATACGTTTTCTTAGCTAAGGTTGCAGTAGTGCCGTCCCAGGAGGTTACGTATACCTATATACTATACCTATACACTATATTTATGCACCTCCCCGAAATAATAACACGCTAAATATGCATGTTATTCTCTCTTTATCCGGAAATAGTTATGTCAAATAAATAATATTCACGGAAACGCTTCTTAACAACTTTCAACAGGTAATTACTTTTTTTTTCGTAGTAGAACATGATCACTGGTCGCTTCAGAAAAATTATGGGAACTGAAGGAGAATGCACTTCTTCTCTTAATTGAAGCTAGTTGTCTCTACGTTAAAATGGAAGTTTAGTGAGCTACTTTTGTTTACCTAGAGAACAATATGATACTGATCTGTACTAATATTTCTGCATTTTATGTATGTGGAGTGAAACTAAGGCACATTAGTTAGAAATGTTTAAGATTAGAACACACAATTCTATAATACCCGGAGATAACAACAGAGTTTTCATCATTATTAGCGAATCCATGGAGAAAAACACTTTAACTCCCGATATTTCGGTGGACGTAATAACTTTAACTTTTTGCAATAAAATTTTTGTCTGAGGTTATTTTCCAAAATCTTGAGTCTTGAATGTTTGATAAGTATATCTTACTTTTTTGGCTATGAAATTTAATTTATACATATCTGGTAGATTAAGCTAAATCACTCTTTTCGGGAAAGTAGTTTTACTGATTCATTGAAATTTAATGTTGAATTAATAGAGGTTACTATTTTTATGTTTTTTAACAAATTTTAAAGTATTTCTTTAACTTTGCGGGATAATGATGCATTTGCCTTTTTTGGAAACTCAAGGTTTTATTTATTTATTTAATTATCTCGAAAATAATTTTGGTTTGCCGGTTTTGCGAGCTGAAATTTTAAATACAAAGCGGTGTTTGTAAATGTATCTAAGAAATTAGATTTGGAGCATCCAATTTGGCTTTCTCTTTTCTTTGCATTAGCGTGGAGAGTTTCATTATTTCTTAACTCGAATGATATATTTATGTTGGAAGAGAATATTTATTTTTAATTTCTGTGATAACTTCCACACATTTAATGCAATCGCAATAAAAATTGCTGTCTCAATAGAGTATTTACGTCGAAAGAACCTTCGACCCAAAAGTTTAATACAGGTATTGCTACCGGATTTATTTCAAATCGTTCTAAATTCAGCATTTTTCACCATGATTATAAAAAAATGTAAAAAAACTTAATGTTGCATACATGTAAGGGGATCCATTTTTGTTTCCATAATTTGAATATTTCGAAAAGAATTTTTCGTACATTTTCGGGACTTGATAATGAATATTGACCTTGATATTGAGCATTCATCGGGGGAAATAGTTTCGCGCACAAATTTTGGCTGTTCTTGAGTGAAGGTCAACGTTTCGGAATCTTGGCTCCATGTTTCGCGCACGGAAGACGAAAAATAAGTTCTATGGCCCGCCATTTGTTAACTTGAGCCAAGGAGTTTGCTAGGGACCGGGGCGACGGGGGTCCAAGGCGCCGGGTGCCTGTGACACCGAATGTCCCGAGGGCGTACGTGGCATTGGGGTCTGAAAACATCAAACTGTTCACTATACGTCTCGGCCTCCCTCGCTCCCCGCTTCTGGTTCTCTCTTTATCTCTCATTCATCTTCCAACCCTCCCCCCCCACCTCCCCGTCCTCTACTCGCCCTTAAGCCTTGCCACTTGTTTTGCAAAAGTGCGCAGGTTTCCTCAGATCTTTTAGTTCCACCATTATCCTTCCTCCTCATCCCAACCTGACTCCCCGGTCCTTGTTCTAAAAGCTCCACAGACTTACCCGGCGACGTCACCCTCCAGTGAGTTATCGTTGTTGTTTGTTTGTGGAGACTCTGTGGAATAATGCCGGAGTCCTCCCACAAGGGCGTTAGATTTGAAGTGGGTGGGGACGCAGCGGAAGAGGGGCGAGAGGAAGGTGGGGGTGGGGTCGGTGAGGGATAGGGCACGGAAAGACGGGGGGAGCGACCGTGGCAGGGGTGCGGAAGATAGGGTTCTCGTGGGGTTTTTCGGACGGGAGACGCGGGGCGTTGATGGAGACGCAGGGGTGTGCCGGTTTCGGCGGGTGCGATGTGTACGGGAAGGGTTGGCTGGCGGGCTCCGGCGATGGGGAGAGCAAAAGAGTTCGGAGGCAGGAGGGAGTATGGGTGTGGGCACCGGCGGCCTGGGGTAGGGTTTGGTGGAGATGGATGAGCGGGCCGCCATGCGGTGGCGTCGCTGGATCCGGGGAGGATGGAGGAATGGAAGTGGGACGATTAAGGGGCTGCTTGGGTGAAGGGTGGGGCTGAAGGGAAGAGAAAGGGGTGAATTCCGCCACCACCGTGTAAGTTAGTTTACCGCCTGTGTTACTTTGGCCGGTGTCTGATTGAGCCACTGAACTTGTCGGTGAAGGGAGAGGTGATGGGAACAGTAGGCGAGGTAGGAATTGAGCGCTTCTGTAGGCATTGACATTCCGCGTGAGCAGGGGCATACTAGGTTTCGGAATATACCAATATGAAAGCTGTCATTCGGTATTGCCGTGTGCTCTGTATTGATTGCTCTGTTCATTAATGCCGATACCACCGTTCGATAATGCCGGACCGAGTTGGGTGTGAAAAGAGAACTAAATAGATTTTGAGAAACCGAAGAGATCGTGTATTGTTGGTGAATTTGTTTTTAGGTAGCAAAATAAGAAAAGTAGTAGTACTTATCTATTTCTCCGAATTGGTGTAATAAACCGAATAGATTGATCATTCCTTCATGTGTTATTTTAAACCTCTTCCACCAAATATATTTTGAAAATTTTTTATGCATGTTGATGTTTGTTTTGTATTCGTATTTGACTTGTATTTGAAACAGTTTTCTAATGTTTCCTCTTTACGTCCTTAATTGAATAATATTTTGACATTAAATACCTGCGTATAATAATTACATTTTAACGTAACGCAAGGTACCTAAATTTAGCTACTTCTTAATATCGGATTATGAAAAATAGTCGGCCTTTACTTATTTAATGAAAACTCAACAGAATAGAAACTTCTTACGTTTTTTTGTATAGTATCGGTACATAAGTATTTTTATTGTATTTAACCGTGAAGCATACTCACACATCGTGATTTGAATTCATTGATGTGGTGTGAATGACCGCAATGGGATTAGTCTATGTTTCACATCCTTCATTAAGAATGCATCTTATGCAGAAAAATATGCCATTTAGTACTTCAGTAGTGATAGTCAATTAAAGTGTCCGCCAGAGTGGTATGGTAACCGCATGAACCGGGTTAATGCAGAACATGATGCACCTTTTCGATTAAATATTCATCTTTCAAGTATCGTTACACTTGATCAATGCCCCTAATTGAAGGGCATTAGCGTGATCTATCTTTAGAATGGAATTCATTTAAGATTATTAGAGGAAATCACGGATCACTAAATCACTTGGGTTTGAAATATTGAGCAAGTCGTTCGATTATGTTAACTGCTGTGGCCCAAAGATCAGTTTCGCGTTAAACACTTTTTTGCTTCCACCGGAGAACTTAATGGCAGTCTGAAATAATAGCAGCGCTGCCGCTGCTCAGCTTATTCCGAGCCAGAGCTTTGCGCTTTCTCTTTTGAATAAAAAATCCATCCGACGATGCTCCAGAGTTTTCTGCTCATCGCCTTTAGTCTCTCATTAAACATTTTTCTTGAGACTCCACTTTGCCCTTTAGACTGTTAGAAGGAGGAAGAGTGCTGTTTTCCTGTGCATCAAACGAAAAAAATAAGCCTTTCCAACTAAAGACACGCGCCCCGCAATCTGAAATTAAAAACCGCCATTTGTTATGGAAAAGTAATAAATAGTCTTCCACGAGATTTCATTCTAGACAACTTCCTTTACACGTGTATGGTCATATATTATTTCACTTAATGTATAGTTTTATGAGGCCCGCTCTCGGCTCTGTCTCTTCCTTACGAGGGGTGTGACAGCGTTCGAATAGAAAGTTATCCCGTTGCCATGGATCCGAAGACGGAATGAGATGTCCGCGGGTAGTTCAGTTTGGCTCATTACGTGCCACCGATGCACCTTTTTTTCTCCTCATGAATCTCCCCTCTTCTTAGTCTCCTTGTACTTAATTTTTTCCTCTCTCCGAACAGGTTTCCCACCCCTCCACCCCAGTCTCGGGTTCGTGCCGGGCGAAAAAATATATAGCGATCGTACAAATCACTAGATGGGTCGCTTTAGTCTTGATACAATTTTTGACTGCACCCGAATTCATTAAGATACAATACGGTTTCATGAATCAATCAGAAGGAATTACTACTCTTGATAAAATTTTCCATTAGTCCAAATAATCAATAATGATATTTTTCGGGCCGTAAAGTTTATGCCAATCATGGGTGACGTACGTATATTACATAGTCCGAGCATTAGTAGATTTTTTAATATTAATCTCGGTTAATATGCTATCCTATTACTAAAGTTGTGCTATGAAAATTTAAGCCGCAATGCAGTTTTTTCGTAAAAACTGTTTAGTTATCGTGTTGAATATTCTTTTGATTTTAGTCTCTGTATTGATGCCCTCAATTTGACTCCTTTCTGAATTATATTTGTTGACATGTTATTTCAGTCTAGAATAAAATCGAGGAAAATAGTGAATAAACAGTAATTTGGTCATACTGAAAGTAATAGCATTACTCTGAATTTAGTAAACACATCAAGGGATCCGTCGTATCAATTTTTGCTGAAAATTTAATTTGTTTCTGTTCAGCTTATTTGGGATAATATCGGATTTCAATTGACTAATAGGGAATAAACCATTGACTGATCTCGATATTGATTTGAAGTGCTTTGGCAATCCCATGTATAATTCTTTCAATCATTGAATTTACTTATACCGAAAAGTTAAAGTAATAATTTAAGAGCGATGCTCATTTCTGTGGTATGTGGATGGAATCACAAGTTCAGGAACGCTCAATGGTGTAATTCGAATCTCGAATCCATAAATTCAAACGAACGGTCAAATATCTCTTTTTGGGCCTCGGTTTAGTGATTTATGATAATTTACTCCAATGGGTCGCTATGAAATTTACATAAGCGATTAATTTAGCGTCATGCTTAATCGAATGGCGGCACATCCAATGTCAAAGGGTCAGGTTTTTAAGTCCACGTAATTGACGTGCCTCTGGTTCTGATCACCGCAACTTTAATTGTACGGTGGTTTCCGCGTTTGAAGAATACCGCTACCGGCCGAAAAAACGCTTGCTTGCCTTCATCATACAAAATTTCAATTGAAACATTTCGGGGAAAGATTCAAAGGAAAATTCGAAAAAAATCTCTGGATGAACACAATTAATTCATTTACAGTTTTCCTATTTATTCCGTGATGGTCGGTATTGTCACGGGACCAATAAAAATCAAGCTTTTTAAAATAGTATTATGAAATGTTCATTCTAAAGTAGCATAATCGTATTTTATGGAAATGACCGTGAGCTCCTCACTTATCAAAGTAAATACATACGAGGTATATCCAATAAATACGCGAACTGGAGAAATCTGGCGGCCATGACGCGGGCTATAGCCCCGCCTACTAGTGGCGCTAATTGTCTGAGACCAAAGTAGCCGTCTGTGCTGGGCGGATCGTGGAGCTGTGCGTATGGTGCCAGTTATGTTAGTTTCTGTTGTCCTTGTTTTTACTGTTTGTAAAGTGCGGTAAACCTTATGAAAAATTTACAGAAATTGTGACTGCTGTTTACGGTGGGGGTTTACGGGACTGGTTTACGGTTTAAATCAAACCAGAAAATCAGGAAAAAGCCGATCGAAAACCAAAGTCATGCTCCTGGTTTTCTTTGATGTCGAAGGTGTTTTTCATCATTAATTTCTTCCCGAAAGACAAGCAGTAAATTCTGAGTTCTACTTTACAGGTTTTAAGTGTTTGACAGATCCCGTGCGTCGTGTGCGACCAAATTTGACTGGCTTTCTCGTGGTTTTATCCCCACTTGCCTTCGCACAACAGAGATTCTTGTCTGAGATTCCAGACGCTTGCTGTACAAAGTGTTATGTCGGTGAGAATGACGGCGTTTTAGAATCAGCGTATATGCGAGAGCTTTTTTTTAATTGTAGAAGAAAAGCAACTGAAACTTATTCAATAATTCAAGAGGCTTTTGGTATGAGTCGGGCACTGTGCTTTAATTGGTACAACCGTTTCTTCATAGCCTGGACAATCCTTGACCGATGAAGAACCGAAGAAGAGAAATGCACCAACATCGACGTCGACATTGTGAATCATTTAGTGCGCGCTGTCGTAATTTAACTGTTAGGGAGATTTGCCAACTAAGTTGATACTAGAGTTGGATCAAATTTCATCTTTTGACAGAAATTTTGGGCATGCAGCGAGTCACGTCCAAATTCGCATAGTTCTTGACATCAGCTGAGAACAACTACATCGTTGAAGGGTCACGGTAACTACTTAAAAATAATCTTCACAAGAACCTGGGTTTATGGCTATGGCATAAAAACCAAAGCCAAGTCTTCACAGTGGAAGACTAGGCTGAACATCTTCCCCACGTCCCAAAAAAGTTCGGATATAGCGATCGGATTAGTTGTAGATCGTTTTCTTTGAATAAGAAGAGATTATACCGTAATAATATGTCCCCAAAAGACAAGCAATGAAATTTTGTGGAAAAACAAGTATTGGTGTTTTCATCACGACAACTCGCATCATTGATTGTTAACGAGTTTTTGGCCAAAATAGCGCACCGGTGATCACCTAGCCACCCTACACTCCGGATCATGTTCCAGCGGACTTTTTTTAATTCTTAAGTTGAAGTTCACCTTTAAGTACGCCAATTAGAAATTATTGAAGATATCCAACAAAATTGTACCGCAGACTTAAAGGCTATTCCAAAAGAAGTGCTCTAGGTGCAATTCGAAAGCTGAAAAAACGTTGTATCGGCAGCCAAGGGATAAGGCCAGCCTATATTTTGAAGGCGATATAAGCATGATTAAAGGCCAACTAATAAAATGAAGTAGTTTTCAATTAGTCTCATTATATATAAAACTAAGACAGTAACACAAAGCACGAGAACACATAAAAAGAACACTCACAATAATATATTGATAATTTCGACGGACTCGAGCTCCGTCTTCTTCGGAAGATAAGATATGACTGTCGTATCTTATCTTTCGAAGAAGACGGAGCTCGAGTCCGTCGAAATTATCAAGATATTATTGTGAGTGTTCTTTTTATGTGTTCTCGTGATGTGTGTTACTGTCTAAGTTTTTATATATATTGTTGAAAGCATGTTGGGAGTAAAGGTAATCAGCATAGAAAACATTTGTGGACGAATAAAATTTGTATGATTTTACGAATACCATCCCAAATAATGTCGTCCTGAAAGTTGTTTGAATGATTTAAATTTGCAATTTGTCCACCCATATGTTGTTCTCCTTTTCCAGCTAAGAATAGAATTTCATAATGCAAGCACATACCAAATGTGATTTTGATAATTTTTAATTGGAATTGATCATTTTGGGCGATAAAATAGCATCTAATTCTTATTAAGCGAGTTTTAATAAGGTAATGAAAGCCTAAACGGCACTAGTTTATACTTACTTAACGTAATTAGAAGAATTAAAGAAGTGTGCCTTATTCACCGGGACGAATTCTTTTCTTTGGATCTGTTGCAGTTCCCACTGCCGCTCAGAAGCAAATCTCCCGTCAAGAAAGTTGCTTCTCACCCACTACGAAAAGCGAAAACAGTACTCAACCAATCATCATAATCCAAGCAGGAGCGTCTCGACAATCTAATTCTTGGGAGAAAACTCTCCGTAATTGGTCCAAGTCTGCGATCAAGATGATTTACTGGGGAACTCGCCGTGTGGAGAAAGCCCTAGAAAAGTTTTCAGATTCATTCGTTCACAAATTTATGGCATCTCGTTATTTCAAACTTATCCTCGAGACCGTGAACATCCTTATCCTGTCAAAGGGGTGCTAAAAATCTTCCGCCCTTCTTCGGCCCCGCCTCGCCCTTGCCTCGCGACTGAAACCACCCCATCCATTCTTTCAAGCTGCTCTTTGAGCCGATTTTATTTTCTTTCCAGGTTTTGCAAAAATTTTCGCAAAGAGAGAGAAATACGCGTATGAGAATTTCTTGTCTCTATAAGAATGACACATTTATGGCTGTGTACTATTTCTTTCAATTATGAATTACGTGTATTACCAAGTCGTGAGTTATTTTATTCAGTGCAAGAATATCGTTTGAACCAAGACAATTTTGAAATTTTACTTCTACTTTGCTGAACGTATATTATAGAATGCTTCAGTCCGATATTTGGCATTAAGTGAGACGAGAGGTTCCCAAAAGAGTCTAGTTTTTGAAGGTATTGTTGCAGGTGGTTCGTACTTTCAATTATGTAATTTTTATTTTAAAAAGACTCACAAAGTTACCGACACAAATGTTAATTATTTCAGTGTAAATTATAAATGAACGTTTAAATAATAAATTTTCTTGGCGGTATACTTTTAATTGGATTATAAACACGCTTCGATATTTAGTTGTATGTATACTTGATTGATCTAGTGGTATATTGAGGCAAAAATTTTTCTAGGAGCCAACGGATTTTATTGGTACTGGTGAACATTACAAACGTCTCCTCCAGTATAACATAATATTTTCTAAGTTTGTTAATGCCACTTCGGCGGTTTCCGAAGAACATTCTTTTTATTGTGTAGCAAAGTGAATGCTCCAAACGACGATTGAACCCGCTATGGAATATTATCAAGTCAAATAGGGAGTCCAGTTTTTTCAATCTAAAATTAGAGGAAGTAAATCCAATTTGTTCATACTCAATGGCATATTCAGCTGTAATCATAAGTATTCGGAAATATGGATGACATAATCTCCATAAGGTCAAAAGATTCGTCGGATTTCCTATTCCATCAATTGACATTTATATACTCGTATATCCTAAGTAGAATGAGTATTTTAATAATATAATTTATTTGTTTAATCCTTTAAAACATGATGTCGCTAATCCTCTAAAAGTTGTTACTTCGTTTAACCATGATAATTTCGGTCATTGACGCTTCATGACTAATTCGAAAGGGCTGTCATTCTATGATTTGATTACGTGACTGTAAACCTGTGAATTTTATTTTCGATTTTGCTTATAAAATTATTATCTTTGTGAAATGATCTACAGCCGATTACATATGCGAAGTATATTCATTCTAAACCCGATTTTTATTTGAAGCAATGACCGTAGAGGTTGTTTATTTGGTGCCTGACTCGAAATGAAAATGGTACATAAAATAAGTACGTGTTCACGAATCTAATTAATTTGGACAAGAGTCATTCCCATGGTTCGTCAGTCAATATCTATTCCTCATAATGTAACCATAGGCATTTTACGAGCAGCATTGGTATTCCGTTGTCCAGCCTTGGTAATTAGGGAATGACACGTGAATTAAATTTTGTAATATTGTCTGTGACAGCAGTAAAATAGAATTTGAAATATTGCTGCCACATGCTTTATTTGGAGCCGGGTAAGGGGCACGGGAGGCCATGAGAATAACCAGTCCTCTATTCCGCCGGTGGTTCGTTTAAGCGAGAGTTATGGGGCCTCTCGCATGACGTTTTGCCGCGGCAGGCTAGAGGAACTATACGAGGATGCCCGTGGCATCAGACGCCCATCGGGGGTGAGAGAAGTGTTAATCCCTTGGCTTGGCAGGTCTCGAAATGTGAGGATCCCGCGTCACGGGGGCTCCCTGCACCCCCGAGGGAGACCCGAGTGGCAGCCGCCTGAAACGTCGTCTCGGGAGTCACTCCAAACAAGACGGTTTTGACTTCGCTCCCCCTTGCTTAGTCGCGCGCTTAGATCTCTCACCCTTTCTCTCCCTCTATCCAACCTTCACCGTCACGGGAGTCAACGGAAGGGTTGACGAGGTGACGGTCGAGGGGGAGAGGAGTTTCGATCCCTTTGAGGCCCTAGAGCAGTGCGCTGCACGGAGACGGGATCTCTGAGGGAAGGTGGCGGCTGTGTTTTTGACGCGGTCCTTCGCGGCAGTCCACCCCCACCTCCATTCACTTCTCCTGGCGAAGGGTTTTGCGCTGGGTGTGTGGACGAATTAATCGGACCGCTTGCGAGCAAACATTTCCCCTCCGGTTGCTCCATCAACGCGGCAAGATCGCGTGGTTGTTTGGGAATTTCAACTACTAACGTTACCGCTTAGGAGGTTTAGCGTAGCTATGCGCTTGTGCAAATGTGTTCCGTTTCAGCACTCGGTCGGATATCATGTGCTGAGGCGTTTACCCCATTACCAAAATAATTACTTTCATGTTAACTATCAACGTCGTGTAGCATTTGGAAACTTTGTTCAAAAGAGTGAAAGTGATTCGAAGTCTTGCTCATTCAAAGTACGCTATTTACTTGAAGTACTTAAACGGTTTTCAATTTTTTCATTGTAATTAATACTCCGTTTCAATCATTAGCCATGTATACGTTTTTAAAGGAACATTTTGCCATTAGCATAAGTTTGACAAGAAGCATAACCGTTTCATGGTGAAGTTCCTAAAGTTTCATCATGTGAAATAGGCAAATTTGTGGAAACTAAATTTTTCTGTCAATTATACAACTTAAGTCGATTTTGTCCGAAGATTTTACATAAGGAAACACCTGACAGTTTTTGCACTGCGTTATATTTAAATAACGGTTTTTGTGAATATAACTATGAACAGATCGAATAAATGGATTAGATAATTATCATGTGCTTTAAAGGCTCTAAATTATTGTTAAATGTTTCTTGCTCGACATGTATCCAGAGAATGAGTATTTACTATTCATATTAAATTCACAAAATATTTGAAGCAGTTCACTCTTCACGGTAAAAGATATGGTGAAGGAGATGTATATTTTTAAATTAGTCATTTATTTTTCCAACATGAAATATTCGCAACTCTTATGATTAACGAAACTCGCCATTATCTCCCCACTTCAACTTCGCACTAGGCACGTCCTCATTTTTATTTCCTGCCTTTCAATGGCGATGGGCACCTTGATGCAAGTTCGCATTGTTTGATTTCGGCGCGTTTATTGCAGTCGTAAAAAGTGATCCAGTTCTTGAATCAGTCATAAAAATGATACAAGTATACATACTATCTACTAGTATACACTACAATAATACTGGTATATAACTCGTATTGTTACCAGAATCTTAAAATTTTAACTCATTATACCATGATTTAACAAAGTTTACCATTTATAATACTGCCTAATGGCCTATAAAAACACAAAAATATTCATTATTAGCATTTGACATTACCTTACATGATACTCTACTCTGGGGAACTAATGTTTAACACATTAGCAATTCAATTGCTCTAATGATCATATCGAATATTAGAAAGTGTTCGCTCTTGTCATGAATTTAGTTTTAACAATTTTTATGAAATCGTATAAGGAAATAGAAAGTGATACCTCAAGCGGAAGCTCAACTAAAATCATGCGTTGCATGAGGATTTCGATGGCCTAGGAGCAAGATATCCAAATTTGAGCCACGTTACAGCGCGAAAAGTGATGGAATCGTGCGCTTTGATATAATGAGTGTTGGATCGCACTGCAGCGCCACAAGTCCACCCCTACCTCATAAATAAATGAGCTTATTCCATGAATCAATTTTGTACCTATACCTATTCTGATTCACTTATTGAAGTGAGAACAAAATATTCTTCACTTTTACCCCATAGTTCCTAAATTTGTGCTGACCTGCATACGTCTCTTGATGAGTGATCACGGAAAGCCGTCGAAAATTCAAAAATTTTCTTTTTAAAAAATGATTAACATCAGAATATAAAATGTTGACACGTTTTCAATTTTTTATATAAACGATGGTGTGTGTGGAGTAGTAATGATATCACAAAATTGAATATCACTGGTAAATATGAAACATGGAATTGATTATTATCACTGAAAGCTACCGGTTATCAGCCTTAATTACGTTCATCTTTTATTTCCAAGTCTTTGAAAAAGGTAGTTCTTGTAGAAAGAAGGCACTAAGTTTTTGAACCCATTTTATGTGAAAAAGCCGAGTGTCTTATTTCATCATGACGGATTTCCACCATGTACGCCTTAAACTGTTATTTATACTATTTTAATGTCCTCGGGTATAATTGTCACTGACCTGGAATACGTATAAAACATACTTTTGTGTCCCATTGTTCATACTTCTGAATAATGGGCTCTTTAATAATATTCCACGCTATTAATTGTGCAAAAACGATGTGTAGTATATACTTCGGGCTGTACATGCAAATACATTTATTTTCTACTCGGGCAGAAAATTTAAGAGCATCTGAGTTCTCGACTGTCTTAGAGATGTGTTAATATTGGCAATAAGTCTGTATTTAGTAATTGCCTACTAAAATACTGACGACCGAAGAGATTGCGAGATCACTCTTAAAATTTTATTCAATCTATTCAGCATTTTTGTCTTTGATATTAAAGTGGACTTATTGTAGAAATTTGAAATTTTTAAACAATCAATTCCATGTAATAGGCGTTTGATGAAATAAACTTTGTTGCAAATCATTTCCAGTGGTCTGTCCCTTTCTCTGAATTATTTTCCTTAACTTTGTCTTTATTCTATGCTTTTTTGTCAGGAGTATTATTTTTCAAGGGAAAGTTAGACCCATCATCTCCTCAACCAATACCTAATTCTTACACACCTACCCACACCTATTACGTAATATATGTAAACAATACAGGGCCCTAGTTTGTTTTTCACACCTTAAAGATTACGTAAAATCTTCGAAACCCCTGAAAATTTGATCAAATATTGAAATATAACAATTTTTATCACCCAGTAACCCATGAAATAACTTCGCCTAACAGCGTTCTTCTGTAGTTCTTTGGACCGAATGGGCTCCAAGAAACATTGATGTTATGTTCGATTTGGCTATAAAGTCTGCACATCCCAAAGGATTTCTCTCATGCACACCGTCTGCCTCTCAGTATCCCTCTTCATTTTCATTCCAGGTCTATCTCTCCAGCTTCTTTGTGAAATGAAATCTTGGTTACTCCGTTTGACAGAATCCTGTGCCTTACGAATTCTGTATTTTAACCGTCTCTATCTATCTACTGCTTTACTTTTCTATGATATTCAGTACGTCTATCTCCAAATATCATGAGCATGTCTCACTTATCACCATTTTAGCCTATATTTTTTAAAACATTTGATTATTATCATGAACACTTTTCATTTTTATACACTGATAACTTTATAAGGTTCACTGTGTTACAAATACATTATTGTGAATAACTATTTAGCGGAAAACTTCTTTTCGTAATGAAATAGTGTCCGTTATTGACATGGATTGGCGTGAATACTGTACAAGCCTTATCACAGATGCCGGTTAATTGTTTGATCTACCTGTACATATCATTATCCTACAACATATTAGTTTCGGCATGCATTTCATTGTTTCGACAACTATCTTAAGATTTCCGTCTATATTTTTAAATCTTTAGGCTTGTAAATGAACGTTACATTACGATCGTTTGTGGATTTGCAGTACGATTGCTTTACTGGAGACTTTGCCTACGGTCTTTGACCTCCGAGGGCGGTGTTCAAATAACCCTTTGGATGATCTCCTTATTTAAGCCTGTTGATGCCATGTATGTCACGTATTCAGTCACGGATAATCCTTCGTAATATCGCAAGGGACTCATTACGTGCCATTCGCCAAAGTCTGGACCTAATGAGAATGCTCCTTTAGCCAATTTTCGCACCTCGCCCCACCGAAGTCCCGGAGGAGGGTGTGTGTAGGGGAGGAGTTTAGGAGGCAGTAGTTGGGGTTGGGTGTGGATGGGAGTTAGGCAAGCTGGGGACGTCGGGGTGCGCTGCATCGAAAACCTCCCCAAATGGTTCAGGAAGATCTTTGGAATTGAGTTCGTAGGCCCGAGGAGAGGTGGCGTCGAGCCGGGCAGGGCGCGCGGACGTCTGGGAACGCCCAGCTGTTACCTCAGCACAGATGTTCCCAAGTGCACGAGAAAGCACCCTCCGTTTTCCCCTGTACCCCCCCTCCAGGGGCTGATGTGCGCCAGGCTCCGCATTTTTAACACAAATCCTCCCGCATCCTCCCACTCCCCGTTTGCCTCCCCCCGCACCGTGGCACTTAAAAACCTTCGCCGCTTGCTACCGCCCCATAAAACCCTGCGCGATACCCCCGCATCCCCTTCCAGCACCCCGTATCCCTATCGAAACACCTTAACCTCTGTGACCAGGATGGTAGTGCTGCACGGTGAGCCGAAGAGAGGAAGTAAGTAAGTAAGTTACGGAATTCTTTTACCCAATTAACAAGCGACGCTCTATTTTGTTCGGCGCAATTTTAAGACCTTTTTGCTACACTTTTCTATCGTACACTTGGGCAAGGTGCGTCGTTATTTTAGAAATTTTTTCTTTGCTCAGTAATTTAATATATTTTTGTTGCAGGATATCTTTAAATATGTTTGCTTTGATTTCGTGTGCTACTTGGATATTTTTTCTTGTACATCAAGGCATCAGACAGAGACGAGGGGAAGTCATGCTTCAAAATCAAAGAAAAAACATGCAAAAAATGATTTGTTTGAATGCTATAAATGCAACAGATGCTCGTCTCACGACCACGCAAAACTTTGCATTAGGAAAGTCTTCTTCTGAGAATGATTGAACCCAGGAGCACAAAGGACGCTTCCGAATGAAAAATATTTTCTTTAAAAAGACCCACTTTATTTACTTCATTTTTCAATCGATAATTATTTTTTCCCAAAATTATCACATTACAAATCGAAGCTGCTCGTTTTTTCCATATAATGTGCGTGGGAAATTTTTATGTGCGGGAATCAATACTTACCTCCTTGACGCAAATGGAAAAGGAATCAGATAATTAGGATAGTTACACCGTGCGAACATGACTTTCTGCGGTTTTACGTAGTGTAAAACTGTTCCGTGTGTGTGGTTTCTTACTAAGGGTGACATGTTAATTGAGTTTACCTTGGCACTTCATTCTTCCTTATTACGTCACCATGACCATCCACTATAATCGTCGCTTCTTGGGTCGTAATACCACCGAGTGGGTTAAATTGTTATTGGATATATATCAAGGCTGTCCAGAAAGAATCTAGCCAAGCAATATTTTGAAGAAATTACTCACCTAGAACAATGAGACCTTAGTCCCTATCGAAGACCATGGGAACTCACACACTTAACCCAGCGCCTCATACACTTTACAAGACAATGAGCGAAGACCGTTTTCGGAATCTCATCATCAGCTGCTTCGTCGCATTGTCTTTTATTTGTGTCAGCAGTCAGCAAGAGTTCCGTGCTGCAGCTGCAGGAGACTTCTTCCAAGCCGCAAACGATGATCCAGATTTTTTAAAAATGGCCATAACTAAAGTTGAGTCCTGTGACTCTAAAACAAAAACCAAATATTTCCAACAGTCGTTTGAAAAGATAAAGGGGAATGCGACGAGGCAGCAGGTGACCATTCCGTGAAAGGGCCTTGTCGATTGTTTCGAAAAGGGGAAGAGACCCTGGGGCAAGTATGTGAGGACCAAACAGGAGTACTTCTATGGAGACTAAGGCCTTATTGTTCTATGCTAGCTATTTTTCACAAAATATTGCATGGCTGGATATTTTGCGGACAAACCTCGTATTCCAATTCCTTGCTTAGCGATAAATAAATTATAAATGCACATTTTGAACCAATTCCGTAAAGGTGAACTCCTCAGTAAATTCGGTGCGCAGAATAATATAAAATGTCCATTATCACACGCAAATTTAACTACTAGAGGCAATGCCATCACATTTTTTTCCATTTCAATATGATGACGCTAACTGAAGTATCATATGTTTGATAATTCTCGAAACTGTGTGCCACAGCTATGCAACTGTATTTCTGAGATATTTAAGCTCATCAAACATTTGAACGTATTTAATTTGTTGTTTGTCAGAACAAACACGACGCATGCTTTATGACTGGATGAACGTAGATGGAAACATCCAAATCCGTGGTATTTTATGGATTTCGCCAAATTTATTTAATTCAAAAAAATTCAAAGCATATTCACCAACAGTTTTGCGTGCGGCGAGCAACCTTTTTCGCGTGCTTTCGGGAGGTCTCATTGCACGCGTAGTTTCCGTGGTGTCAGACCATTCATTTCCGCCCGTCGCGTACGTCACGTGATTAGCGATGCACGCGAAGCCTTGCTTCGGTGGAGACGTATTCCGCGGCTGTATCTGACGATGATTAAAGGATTCCGTTTTAATGGCGTCCCCTAATGCTGGCGCACGCCGACCCTTGCACGCCGCAATTTCTGATAATACGACGATTTGTTCAAAAACGGTGGATGGCACTTTTCGGTGTCCTCCAGGCAACAACACCGCCGTCCGCTCCCGCCAATTTGTTTCGGGCCTCACCAATTCCCTCCACGCCCCTGGCAGAAATGCCACACCGGCCGTGTGCGCACCTCTCTTCCCTGCCAGTACCACCCTCCCTCCCGGCGTATATTCTCTCCCGAACTCGGCCCCTTCCGCCACACCCGGCCGGGGGCTACCTCGATCGCCAATGCTCGGCACCGAAGTGCGAGGGAAGGCATAACCGCCAACTCTCGCCGACCGACACTTTTCCTATCTTTCGGTCGGTCTTTTATGGCCGTTTTCCCACTTCCAAAATCTGCCCCCTCCCTAGCTCACGCCCCCGCCTTCGACATCCTCCGCCCCTTCCTCCAACACTCCCTCCCTCCTCTATCTCCTTCCGCCCCCCTGCCCCTGCACACCCCGACGCACATAAATCGTAATCCCCTGGGAGCAGTTGATTCGACGGCCAGTCGGTGGTAATTAACGAAGACGCGTATCGAATGGCGTATAATCTGACGAGGGAGCAATATTTCAACATCCTCACCGCATAAGCGTCGTCTTCGTGTTGTGTTTCCCTTATTTATTTTTTTCTTCCCAACCGTAATGTCGATGGGATTGGCTTGCGGGGGTGGGGAAGAATGTGTCCACCAATTCCACCCCCCCCCCGCGATCCTTTCATCCACCCTTCCCCCCTCGATTCAATCTGTTTGCCCTCTTGGTGATACAGTATGCCAATGCACTCGGAGGTTTTGTTTGGAAATTGAGCCCTCTGTGAATTTGGCTAGGGAATACGTGCCTTTTTCAATTTTTATTCCTTTACGCCTGGAATGGTGGCTTGTTTGGTTGATATTAATCGAAACAGACATTAGCTCATTGCGTGGTATGTGACCAACTAAGTCTGTTTTTGTAACGATACCACTTTTGTTCAAAAACGAAAGTAAATTCTTTAACGGAATAAGTGTTTAAGTAAAGGTTGTTTTGGGAATGCATCGGTTTCTGTGAACGTGTTTATTTTACTGTTTATAATGGCTGTTGAATATTGTAACTTTGGCTTTATGAATGTAGTAAGAGACAATAAATTATTTAGTTTCAGGTATGATATGGTTGAATTTAAACAAAGTTATGAACACTTAATAACAGTTTTCACCAGATATTTCCATTAGAGGGATAATCGCATACTGTATTTGTGTGGAAAAATTACGAAGTATTTTTGTGCACAATGGCCGAAACGAAGGCAAACTGTTCTGAATACTTTTCGACATCCATAGAAATTCTATACTGAAGCATTCACACACTCTTAATATCATTTCATAGTAACACTTTGGTCGCAACAGTCAACTAAATCGCAACAACGTAATGCACATCACATTTCTTGCGGAATGGCTCCTTGTCGGGCTCCTATTTTAATAGATCACTTTCTGTGGTGTAGTAGGCGGATATTATATCATGATATTATTTTGAATTTCACTGCAGGGAAATTGAAAATAATATCATGGAAATTTCCGCTCCCTGCAATGAAAATTCGGTCCGATTGAAATAAACAGCTTGTACTTTGTCTACACGCCACCCTTACATTTTCGATTCCCCTAGAGGTTAAATTTTCTTTATCAAAATATGATGGTCACCTACTTACAATTACCGCTATGATTTTGTGATTTAGACCTTCACGTGTTCTTGGGTTGGAGAATGTTTTGTACGCGAAGCTGGGAACAAAGCTGAGGGCAAGATGCATTATGAGCAAAATCTCATGCAGTCAGCATTTCTCTGAGGGTTTTCGATACCAACCTTATTCCATTATAATCAGTTTCGGAAAGTTTCCTTCGAGTAAGTAACACAGTAGTTATTTTGAAACATTATTCTCGTTTGCATACTATACGCAGTTCGGTATTTCGAAGTGATAAATTTATTACGCTCTAAGTTGGACTTAGCCTTTTCACACTAAATGAAACTTAAATGATGTGAGAACTAAAGTAAAATCCCCTTAACATCCAAATCCCTGATAATTATTTGGTGAGGAATTATATCGCCTTAAACATGACAGAATTTTGTTGCGAGGAAACTTTCCTGGCGCGTTTTTTGTGCGTGTAAAGTAGCTGACAGCGTGGATATATTGCACGCAACGGTAATATCTGGTGCAAACTGAGAACATTAATCACACTCTACTATAAATTCACATTTTGCCTCCTTAATGTACATAGAAAGACTCTTTTAGTCCAGTGAATGAATATTCTGACAATTTAGGACAATCAGTGGTGTGATGAATTTTTTTCAAATTTGGACTATGTGTGCTACTACATGTGATTGTGGCTCATTCTACAATAATTGTATTCTTTAGGTGATATGCGCGTTTATTGATATCATTAATATAAATTATCAAATGTTTGATGGCAGCAGAGATGTAATGACTATGGGCGAGCATGGGTCCTTTATTTATTTAATGCATTTGCTGTAATTGTGATAAAAATGTGTCTTGTGCATAGTTGTCTCTGGAGTTTATTCATACTCGGCTATCTATGGATCTTAAACGAATATTTACTATATGTCTGGCCTGATTAATGAATTCGTAACTAAAGTAATCAGCTTGTGTAATGGAAAGCAGTTGTAGAGCAAAACACTTAAAGGCGGCCTCAAAAGACGTTCTACGAATCCAATTAATATCGAATGGAATAATGTTCCCCAGTATTTAGCGAAAGTATCTGAAGCATTTCAATGCTGCAGCAGATGTCCACCTTCCCAATATTAGTCAACAATTAATTACCAAGATTAACTAATCATTGCTGTCGGCGTTTGTAAGCGACTGACATATGCATTTGCTTCAAACACTGAATTATTGCCTTATAAAATCCTTTCTTTCCTAGATTTACTTAAACTGAAATGGTATAAGTGGCTATGAGGAGGTTTGCATCAATTTTGTGAACATCAGGGCCAAAAAAGAGAAAGTATCTCCGGCCACTGCGAGATGAAATGGCACTTAGTTATCACCGCAACTTTAATTTTTCAATTACAGGGGCAAAAGCTGGACGCTTATCCTTTAAACTCCAATACCAAGAAATTATATATGCTCCATAGGACACAGTGTAGGGCTTGACATGTTCTTGCTTTTCCCCCTTATATCCAAGTATATAAATTATCTTGGACTCCGTTTCGGTCGCCAAACCAGTTCGGCCATCTGAACGTGAATTACCGAGTGATTAGTTATATTAATATGCCACAATATAGCAGCGGTGGGGAGAACATGGTTTTTTACTCATGTGCTTGCGGTGTTCTTCCTCTCTTTCTTCCTCCACTATTCACTGGCCGCATAAATCATAAGGCAGCGTGCGATGGCAAGGAGCGATAAGTTACCATCCCTCGATTCTTCCCGGTTGAATTTACATTGAACTTAATGCCGGGAACTAGATTTAGTTATCTCAGAGCAAGAAAATGGGCTTCCGAAGTATGGGCTTGCGGTTCTTGAGGTCCGTATGGTGTCATCTTTCGACCAGCCATCTCTTTATATTCCTAAGGTTTGCTCTAGGCCGTTTAATTTTTTTCAAGAATGTTACATTTTAAATCTATTCACTTGTACTCAACCTAATATTTTGTGTGGCAAATGACTTAAAATCACATAGAATTGTATTCAGGTTCGTACTTCAAATAAGTTATGACCTGATTCAGGATAAAATTATATATTACAAGTATGGTAACAGTAATTTTGGAAACTTTCTCCATCAATACAGATTCAATTCATTCACTAGTTTCGATGGATTGAATTATTGCCTGGTATTTTATACAGAGACTTTTCCTTTCTCCTCTCATTTTCGGGTCTCTCGAGATTTCCTGTTGTATTCCGTGGGCTATAAATGTATATTATATATATATATATATATATATATATATATATACTCAGTCTATGTCTGACCTGAAGAAAGCCTCGGAGTAGGCCGAAAGCTTAAATCATCTACAGTGTGAGTGTCCTTTTACGTGTTATCTGTTTTATTCTGTGTTCTATTGTACCGTCCAAAAGTTATATATATATATATATATATATATATATATATATATTCATATATATATATATATATATTCATATATATATATATATATATATATATTGAATATATATTGTTAATGAATATATATATATATATATATTCATTAACATGGAAAGAGATATAAGGGAAAGAGATAGGAACACATATAAAGGTTTATATGTATGTATTCCTATCACTTTTCCTTGTATCTATCTCCATATATATACATACATATATATCTTTATATATATATATATAATATATATATATATATATATATATATATATATATATATATATATATATATATATATATATAAACCATAAACACAGCAGTAATCCACCAGGTTGGTTTGGTAGCTGATAATGGAGTTCACCCGGTACTCCTGAGTATTAGTGAGCAAGGCTCAGAATAAACTCCACGACGGCACCAAGGAGCCATGCACTCGTACATGCCGACTTCAGGGCTTTCAGCTTTAGCAAAGAGTCTGAAAGGGAGAAGGGAATAATAAGCTCATTGAAACAATCGTCGAATGAAACATAATATAAGAAGGTATGTTAAGTCACTAGGAGAGAGGCTAATGCGGAAGGTGGTTTGCATGAGACACGGTAATTGTTGCTGCGGTTGTTGAGGGGAGTGGTGCTCTGCCCAACGTAGAAGGAGGGACAGAATTTGCATGTAAGTTGATAGATTATATTGCGGGATGTTCATGAAGGAGTACCGTGGGATGGGAGTGAATAGATTAATAGATAACTGAGGGATGAAATGAATGTTTCAAGGGAATCCATGATATGTGGCCAGAGAAGGAATATATCATTTTTATATCTTGCTCGTAGAAGAAGTTGCACATAATGACCGGAAAGGAAGTTATTTTCAAGGAGGCAAAGGTGCAGGTTTGTGTATGAGGAGCTG